>OMPJ01045916.1:1523-24129 GCA_900312935.1 Carapus acus | reverse complement strand
GATTTGATTTGATTTGATTTAATTTAATTTAATTTAATTTAATTTAATTTGATTTGATTTGATTTGATTTGATTTAATTTAATTTAATTTAATTTAATTTAATTTGATTTGATTTGATTTGATTTGATTTGATTTGATTAGATTAGATTAGATTAGATTAGATTTGATTTGATTTTATTCAAATCGATTTGATTCGATTCAAATCAATTCGACTCTAGGAATCTGGAATCTTTATTATCAATTCACATTTTGTAATGAAATAATGATGGATTCTGAGTTCTGGCGCATTTAAAAGACTGTATTTTCATCTATTTTCATTTTGCTTTCTAGTCTATCATGTGTGTCTGCTGTTCTTTTGGCATCACAGGGTTACGTGAGAGACGCGCAGGATATCTGGGATCAGATGACGGCCCTCGAGAAGAGTAATCGTCACGGCCATCACATGACTCACGACGGTACGAGACGTGGCCAGGGGCGATTTGGCTGTCGGGAGGCGTGCGTGGAAATGTCCTCCGAGCGTTTCTCTGACCCATCTTTCCCCAGGTTACCTGAAGCTGTGGCAGCTCAGGGAGCCCAAGCCGTGCCTGTCTCACCTGTACGACGTCATCCTCATCGACGAGGCCCAAGACTGCACGCCAGGTAAAGCCTCGGAGAGAGAAACCACTGAAGGGAACGTTGTTGATATTTGTCTGCATTTTTTCTCCTGTTCCAGCAATCATGGACGTGCTGCTGTCCCAGCGCTGTGGGAAAATCCTGGTTGGAGACCCTCACCAGCAGATCTACACCTTTAGAGGGGCTGTCAATGCCCTGAACGTAGTGCCACACACACACATCTATTACCTGACACAGGTTACACACACTCGTGCACACACACCTTGCAAGCGTAGCACAGTATATGCACCACCCATCAGTGCAGACGCTTCACATCGCTTAAAACAACTGTTGTGTCTCCTTCCAGAGTTTCCGGTTTGGATCTGAGATCGCCTACGTGGGTGCCACCCTCCTCAAAGTGTGCAAAAACATCCAAAAAATTCTCATTGGAGGCAACCAGCCAGGTATATGCCGCTCGCTGTTCCCGTAAACGAGCGTAGTAGCAGAGCGGGTTTCGCAAAAAATGTCAGCGACACACAAACGCGGATTTTTGTGCTTAGGCGGTGTGTGTGACGAGACTGTGCAGCGTGCCGTAGAGATGATCCGAACTGGTCAGAGCCACGCCCGCGGCAGGATCGCCATCTTGGCCCGATCCAACCTCAGTGTGTTTGATGAGGCCGTCCAGCTGATAGATGCCAACCCTGACTGCAGCATCCACTTCATCGGAGTGAGTGCACACTCGCACGCACACACACACACACACACGCACACACACGCACACTTGTGGCTTTGTTTTGCTGTACAGTTGTCCCTCTCTGTATTGCGGCCCTTTCGGGGCCTGGCAGATTTCTTCAGTGCAATTTTGCATGCTTTTTTTTTTCATATAGCATTGTTTGCTGCGTCCTCATTGGCTAAGGGAGAGCTTGTTTGTCCTCTGCGTCATGACTGGCTCATCTGTCTCCTCTGTACCGTGTCCCCTGTTCAGTACGGAATGCGTTCAGCTTGCCAGATTTACATACGTCTTTGATCGCTGGCACTGTGACTGTATGTTTGCAAGTTTTCTCCCCGACGAAACGTTCCGCGCCGACAGAGGCACCTGTGTTCACATCCGACAGGCAGAGAGAGATGCTAAGCATTGCACAAATAGTTGGACTTCTGGATACGCCCGAGCAGGTGTCTCAAACTCAAATTAACCGAGGGCCAAAAATTATAGCCGACTGCCATCAGCAGCCACATTACTAGTATTTTTTTATGAATGTTTGAAATTTGAGAGTGTTTAAACAAGGTAGAATTGTGAGAAAATGGTATTGCCTGTCTGAGAAAAGTGTATAAATTGTGTAGTGAGGGGTCTTGCAACTTTAAAACTGAAATAATTAAATCAAAAATAGATGGATAGATAGATTAAAAAGAAAAAAATGTATACAGTATATACAGTATATATACATGTATATTTATATATACTGTATATATATATTTGTAAAAATAACTGTGAAAAATAAAGCTGATTGCTTTGCAGATTTTAAATTTTAAATTTTAACTTCCTCAAAAAACAAAGGACCACTGTAGTTCAAAAGATGTGTGATAAATGCAATGCTTCTATCTGGTGGACGGAATGAAAAGCAGGACATATTTAGGTATTCGTCATACAATGTTAAATTCTCCATATTTTAACCATTTCTACCTCTCCCACCTCTTACCTGCCAGGGAATCACCAACATCGGACTGAATAAAGTCTTGGACGTCTGGAACTTGAAGAGGGGATCCTACACCTGTAAGATTTTAGCACAATAACATGCTTGACCCCTTTGTTCTCGTCCGCATCCCCCATCTCTCATGGGTGTTGTGCTTCTGTGTCCCACCAGGCATCAAGGATGCCTTCATCAGGACCTTCACCCGCTCCAAGACGGGCGCTTATTTTGCCCTGAAGCAGTACGTCTCACAGACGGAGGACCATGCGATGGAAGCCAAGTTTCTCATTGTTGAGAAGTACACAAGTCGAATCCCAGACCTGGTCAACCTCATGCACAAGTGCTACGAAAGCAACCTAAAGAACGCAGGTACTGTATGTACACACTCACACACACGCACATTCTGTCCTCCTGCCGTCAGTTACCCGCTAGATCTTGTTCATATTTTGTCCAAGATGTGTGTCAGTGTGTCTCTCAGAGGTATTTTCCTGTTTCAGATTTCATCATAGGAACAGTCCACCAGGCCAAAGGTTTGGAGTTTGACACTGTGAAGATCACCGATGACTTCGTCAATCTGGAACCCGACTTTAAAACCTCATGGCGTGGGTGTTTGTATGTGTGTATGTGTATGTGCGCCCTCATCAGTATTATCGCAAAGGTTCTTCAACATTTATTTTCTTTCCCTCCATTTTGGACGCTCACCTTCTGCTTTCAGCGAGGACTCTATGCGAAATTCCTCCAGACGAGTGGAACTTGATGTACGTGGCGGTGACTCGAGCCAGAACCTCCCTCATCATCACCGAGAACATCTGTAAAATCCTCTCCCTGGCTGGGGTAGGCGCCTCCTCCTCCCGTGTCATTGAACTTGAGCCGTGGATCCGGTCATGTCAGGATACCGAGATTGAGTCGGGGTGGCCCGATGACTACCTACCTAATTGTAGACCTGGTCTAAACAGTCCGATAGGTCTCGTATATCAGTGGTAATAACACGTTGGGATCCAAAAGCTCATATTTGAGGAGGATGCCTTCAAATGCTTCGGCCTTTACAATGACAGTCTAGATGAGCACCCTCACTCCTCTTCCTTCCATTTCCAGGAGTCCTTCCTGAAGTCGGTGTCCATGGACTCCCTGACGAAGCTGGACGAACCCCTGCGATGCTCCCATGAAGGGTGTCCGCATTCCATCCAGTCCAACTCAAGTTTTGTCGTCTGCAAACGACAGATGACGCTGGTGCGTACGAGGAGCTCTGCCCCGAGAGGTCCTGAAGTTATCGGCGTCCTGTTGAAGTTTTCTCAGAAATTCTCTCTCGTCCGTCTCTCCAGGCGGACGGCGTTTCCAACGGCGGCCCGCTGTGCGAGAATTGCGTGTACGAACGCATCGGACCGACCGCTTACCTCTTGACGGACCACGTTCCCTCAGCGGAAGTGGCGCAGATGCCACTGGGACTGAATCTGCGGAATGCCCAGGCAATGCTGCTCGTGCCATTATAACCTCTGTATTTACACTTACAGCGTGGACGCGCTCGACTTTCATAGCATATTGTTGTGAACAGTTGATTCTAATTTTGCTCATCGTGAGGCTGGAGCTCCCCGTGGAGTTACCTACACTCAAACTCAGTGTGGAGAAGATTTGTCCCACACCTTTTTCTGTGAAAAGAAATTTTTGTATGGGAAAAAAAAGATAAATCTAATCTTAATTAGCTGATTGAGATGAATTTTTAATCCACAACTCAATCGCTTCGCTTTTGTCTTTGCAAGTAATTGACTTTGTTTGATTTTATGGTAATATATTTCATAATGTTCTAAGTTTACCAGTGTCAGTAACAAATTAAGACCAAGGTATGGTAACAGAAAAGACAAAAAATTAGATTAAAACAAAAGCTTTTGTCTTGTATTAGTTGGTGTATGTAATTGTTGTTTTAAGTGTCTTGACACAACACAAAATGTCTGAAAGACAGTTGTATAATATGAGCTCTGCCCTTCACTTTCAATCACACCAAGAGGATTGAAAAAAATCACATTTTTAGTAACAAAAGGACGGTAACGCCATGCATGGAGCGTGTACGTGGAGAGGAGTACACGTGATGTTGTTGTGTCAAAATGTTGGCTGTACACCAAAACAAGCCTGCGCTCAGTGTTCAGTTCTGGTTTCTCAGCCATACAAAACCGAAACAAACCAAGTAGAGCACAACAACATGAGCTTCCCTGGTAGTGAAACTGAGGGCAGACAAAAAAAAGGGGCACTCGTATTATTGTTAGCTGTGACTTCTCACATCAGGGTTTCTTTTAGCGCAGACGCCTTGCTGCAGACAAACGAGACACTGCGTGCCTAAGACAGCTGCTTCGCCTTGACAGATAAAACATGAAGTTGCGCCAAATTGTCCAGCTGTTCTACAAAAATCCGCAAGTAGAGAGAGTCCCTCGACCTCTCTCTGCCTCACGCTGCGTCGTTAGCGAGCCACGCAATTGTTCATTTCCTTCGTCGTAGCGGGGTGAGCGTTCATGTGCGATGACCATGACGGCAAGAGAGGCACAGACAAAAGCTGGAGCTGGGCCTCTCAGCCTCCTCACACTTCTTCGGGCCCCTCGTCGAGCCGTGGGGCCTCTCGTGTCGGTGCCTCCGATTCGTCCTCCTCCCCGTTCATGGGCCTCATCTCTTCCGCCTGCTGCTGGTGGTGGTGGTGGTTGTTATTCTGCGACCTCCTGGAGAGAGAAAGATGGATGCTAATGAGGATGGCCGCCTCTCTTGTTATTTACACATCCAAGATTAATTTTTAGCCTGGTTTACCGTTTATAACTGAGATAGAGGATCGCACACAAAATGCCCAGGATGATCAGAGCTCCGAGGGCACTCAGGCCTGTGGAGGACAGAGGAAGACAAAATCAGGCCAGAATTCCTTTACATCTGGGGAAAAAAAAAAAAAACAGCCCGGAATGGCGCAATCCAACAAAGTCAGCGCATTCCACCATCTTCCTCCCACGCGTTACTCTGAGTACAACAGGATGTCTTAACGACTTTGAACGACAGCGAGACAGCATGAACTGTAGAACGGCAAAGTGTACATACTCACCGTTCCTGACGGCACCTGAGCCGTGGCGATCTTCTACTTTGTTCCCGTAGAGAACGTCATTTGTCGCCGTGGAGTTTGGCGCGTCGCTGTCCGTGCTGCTCGTCGTGAGATTAACTTCTGCAGCAAGAACACACCAACAAACAGTACTTTCAGCACACAACTGCTAACGCAGAATGACATCAGGGCACATTTTCACAACAACTGTTGGTACTCACGTTGGACAGAGATGTACTGTGATTTCTCTGTTGTGTTGAGAGCTGGAAGTACAGGAAGATCCAAATTTTTGAGTTCTCATCATTGCATGTGTGCATGTGTGTAATGGCAGCAACGCCAACACACACATACTGTACAGGAAATTTGCAGCTCTGCGGACACACTCACTGGTTTCTGTGGTATTAAGCTGCGTGGGTGATGGAAGTGTTGATGTTGTGGTTGATGCTGCTGTTGTTGCTGACGCTCTCCTTGGGTCGGCTTTGAAATGAAAAAGATGTCACTTGTGATCTTATGTAACTTGCAATGACTGCTCACTGAACACAAAAAAGTTAAAGGAAAAGAGTGCAGGCAAGGACGTGCGATTCTTACGTATGCAGAGGAGGTCGGGGTCGGACCACACGGGCCCTTTGTCCGTCTGCCTGCATCTGACAAGGTTCGATCGTCCCGCTTTCCTCACGTAACCGTCCACGCAGGTGTAGCGGTAAGTGCCGTCTCGCTGACAGCAATCCTTCGCCTGAGGCGGCTCGGTCAGACGGACGTTGGGCGGCTCGGGGCACGGGCACTGGCATGGCTCTGCCGGCAAAGATTTGAAAGGGTTGGTGGGGTCGACGAGAAGTGACATTCGCAGAGTGAGAGAACATCATCCACACCCGTTTTGACAGGCGGGATGATGGAATTGTGAATGACTGTTTGTGTGAGACTTTTGTAGTGGTACACATTTAGTGCCTGTCTGACTGCATTACAGGTGAGGACAAACAAGTATTGCACACTGACTTGGTTTGGTTTAGCATATTAAAGAGATCACAGACATGTATTAATAACAAATCTCAGTACTATATATATTTTAAAAAAAGAAAAGATACAATTAAATAGTTGTGTTTTAAGATGCTTGCTGTGTCTGACACAAGTTTTGAATATCGATAGTTGTGGTATGGACAGGTATGGTCATGCATTAGCAGTCGTTGGTCATAGAGACAGCTCATTATCTGAAAACGATTTGGTAATAGGACATTCTTATGCAGTAGGTCAGAGCGCCTCATTTTATTTTGGAGAGGTGCAGCGAGGTTAAGCCAGCAGCGTCTTTTACTGTATGAAGCTACAATAACGCCAAAATCTGAAACCCTCCCTTACAAGTTCAAACTTACCTCCGATGGAATTGCAACTGTCGAGCAACAGACCGAGCAGAATGAGGCAGACGCACAGAGAATTTGGATCCATCTGGGCTCTTTAAGGTTCGCCATTAGAACACACAGACCCCAAGTCCCATCCCCACTCCCTGCTGAGCCCTGTTGTGGTCGAACCGACTTTCACTTTCTCTCTCTCTCTCTAGCTCTCTCTCTCTCTCTCGTTCTCTCTCTCTCTCGTTCTCTCTCTCTCTCTCTCTCTCACACACACACTTATTCTCCGAACCGGAGTAACAAGCTTCTCCGCCATGTTTGTAGTTTCTTATTTTCTACTTCCCCCTGTCTTTTTGTCCAAACACCACACCTGTGTGATAGACAAATATTTGCCAATTGACCGTTCGGGGCAAATTGCAGAATCGCATGAACTGCATAATGTTAATTATTTTAGTGCGTCTGATTGAATACTACGCTTTGGAAGAGGCATACAATATGCATACGTATTTGAATAACTTTTTAATATATTTAGGGTTTTAACACCCCCCCATACAGGTCTGTGAAAGGTGTAGCTCCGAAATGAAGTGCTTCGAATGAGCTTTTTCTCAATCACAACCGTTTTTTTTTTTCAAAATAGCGCACAGATTTTTTTCTAGTGTGCCTCGATGTGACTCCTGGCCCTCTCAAATTATAGCCTCACACGTCTTCCGACCGCTAGAGGGAGACAGTGCAGTTCCGCTGATGTTAGTTTTTGGCGTCGGCTGTCTTGTTTTTTTTTGTCACTTCCGCTTCCCCTCTCAAAGCGAGGAGCTAATGTGCTTGTGCGAGCAACCAACGATTCCACTCTAAACACTACTCTCATTGATTGGAAACGTTTCCTTTATTGGTGAGTCGTTACCTCAGCTTTTCTCTCCGATGTATCTGCAGCTGCAAAACATAATGACGTAGACGTGTTTCGTCTATTTGCTTAAATTAGATAGGCAGTCCTGGCCCACAGTATTAATTGTATGATTTAAGGTATGTTTTCTTCTTTGCTGCTATGAATGTAAAACAAACAATCAACAGCTAGTTTGCTCTTTTACCATCGTGCTGTTGTAGGCTGTGAGGACATGTTGGATCAAATGCATGTGTGTTATAATGTTTCTGTATGTGTGAATGGACGTGACTTCAGGGTGACAGAGACGCGGTCAAACAGCCAATATGTCTCTTTATGATGATCTGGGAGTGGGAGCCAGCGACACTAAAACCGAGGGCTGGTCCAAGAACTTCAAACTGCTACAGTCCCAGCTGAAGGTGAAGAAGGCAGCTCTGACCCAAACAAAGGTTTGCACCCAGCATGCAAGTTGACAGAAAAGCTTATGACCGTACAAGGGCTTTAGCACAAGGGATAACGAGTAACAATAAGCATGTGTTTGTGTATGAGTAGACACAGCGGATGAAGCAAGCAACCGTATTGGCTCCTGTCATTGACCTGAAGAGAGGAGGCACAAGTGACGAGCGGCAAATCATCGACACGCCCCCCCATGCTGCAGCTGGGCTCAAGGTTGGTCCCTCTCCTCTGTCTCCATGTCTGCTGTCAATCATCTCATCACTCCACACACCCTATTCTCCATTGGCATTGCTCTATTCTTCCCTTTTTAACTGATTTTCTTCATAGTGAGGGCATCTACTGTTGCTTTAGGTCAGTGATCCCCAATCTTTATTGCGACGCAGACCGGTTTCATATTAGAGGATCAGTTCACGGACTTGCCAAGTCTGGTGAATAGTTAGCGGAAGTGACGTAGGCGGTTGCTGTTGCCGTGGTTACCCCGGTAACGGCGCGAGATTTGTGCGATTCTCTCACTGAAAAGTGTAGCAGCGCGGCAGAATTTGCCGTGAAAGGTGCTTGTTCTCACGGAAAACGATCTTTGCTAATGCCCGTGTAGTTGTGGAGAGTTCGGAGGGAAACAAAGCGCCGGCTCGCAGGCTGAAGAAACCCTCCGTCGCTGTTTCAATGTGTGTGTATTTACCCGGTCGGCTTGTGACCGCTGAACGCGCTAGCTTTGCAAGCTAGCAGCTAGCTGATTCCGTACCGAGGTTCGGGACCAGAGGCAGATACGAACTATATAATGAACTAATATACTGTATGTGAGCGAGGCAAGCACATGACATACGTCAATGGGAAAACGTGGACAGATGTGACGTAGAGAATCCGGTCTTATTCCAAAATAAAACATCGCTCAGAATCAGATCATACATAAAACGGAAATATCCTTAAGTTAATATCCTTTCCCTGCGACCCAGTACCTATTGACCCACGGACCGGTACCGGTCCGGGGATTGGGGACCACTGCTTTAGGTCATCAACAAACAAGTCAGACAGACAACACCTCAAAGTGCATTTGTGTGCACGCTTTCCACTCTAGGAAACAATAGCCGGTGGTTTCTCATCTGGTGACGTGCTGATCCCGCTGGCTGACGAATACGACCCCATGTTCCCCAATGACTATGAGAAGGTGGTGAAGAGACACCGAGAGGAGCGGCAGAGACAGAGAGAGCAGGAGCGACAAAAGGAGATCGAGGAGAGAGAGAAGTATGCAGACGTTGGATGGATGGGTGGATGAAAGGATGGATGTGCAGATTTCTTGATTGCCGTTGTTGTCTAGAGAGTAGTTGCACTTGAATTGTGCTTTTGCAGAATTCAAGTTTTGGCGAGTTATTGAATGATAATTGATATTTTTACACAAGTGCGGTGCCAGTGTGGATGCCGATCCCTCTCCAGTTCAGGATCTCGTGTTCTGTGGTTTACAGGAAGAGGAAGGACCGCCATGAGAGCGGCGCGCCCAGCGGATTCTCCCGCTTCCCAGCAGCAGAGGGCGACTCAGACGAAGACGAGGAATACGAGAAGGAGCGGCGAAAACGAAGTGCGCACATTCACAGTGACTCGCCCATATTAGCTGCAATCAGTTGCACCTCTCCCTCATCCCACTCTCTCTTCCTCAGGTACGGGCGGAGCAGCTATTGCTCCCCCCTCATCTCTCGTGGACAGAGACGGTGAGTAAAACATCTGTGTTCAGTAAATTCACTTTTTATTTTTTTCACCACACAAAAAGGGACCAGATATTTTTTGCACACTGACTGTGGTGTTCTCCGTCTCCTTACAGGCTCCTCGTTCTCTTACGACGACGAAGGCCGTCCTGGCAGAGGGTCAAAGGCCGCCATTCCCCCGCCCATGTTCGACGATTCAGACAGGCCACGCTCGCCGCCAGGACCCACCAGCTCTTTCCTGGCCAACATGGGGTAAGCGGGACACCCACCAGGGCGGATGTACCACGAGCCCCCCTTACCTCCATCACCTCATATGGCCTCATATTGGTTCCTTCTCTGCGCAGAGGCACGGTGGCCCACAAGATTATGCAGAAGTACGGCTTCAGGGAGGGCCAGGGTCTGGGTAAGCACGAGCAAGGCCTGAGCACTGCGCTGTCGGTGGAGAAGACCAGCAAGAGAGGCGGCAAGATCATCATAGGAGATGCAGCCGAAAAACGTATGTGCTATCTCACGCTGCTCTAGAGTCTGTTTACCATAAATCAGCACCCCTGTCTTTTCCCTCCCTCATTTACTGCACCTGTGTGTGTGTGTGTTTAAGCAGCAGGTTGCAGTCAGGCCGGTGCCCCTGATGCTCCAGGCACAAGCCCAGCAGGTTGGCTCCTTAACCTTATCACGCTCAACGAGTGAGTGTGGTGATGAAACAAACACTAATCTCACGCTTGTTCCACAGCAGCTGATGCATCCAAAAAGTCAGACGCCAACCCACTCACTGAGATTCTCAAAAACCCCACCAAAGTTGTCCTGCTTCGGGTAGGTGACTCTAAATTACTATTAAGCACAGAGAAGGGGAGAGAGAGAGAACTCGGGGATCAACAAAGGGAGCAGCATTGCATGCCAGGCAGTCATCAAATTTCTGGTCTGCGGTCACTTTCACTTGATTGTTGTTGACACTCACCACCTGCCTGCTCCAGTACATAGAGGTTGTTTGTGTGCTGTTTCAGAACATGGTGGGCAGAGGAGAGGTGGACGAGGACCTGGAGGGAGAAACGAAAGAAGAGTGCGAGAAATACGGCAAAGTAGTGAAATGTGTTATTTTCGAGGTGAGGCTTACTTAGATTCTGATGGATGTTTTTGTAGCAGCGGCACTTGGTGCACCTACCCAGTGCCTCTCTGTAACTCTGTCCCTATTCAGATCGCAGAAGTTCCAGATGATGAGGCTGTGCGGATATTCTTGGAGTTTGAGAGGGTGGAGTCGGCCATCAAAGGTCAGTGTGAGACGTTTCAACGGCAAACAGCTGGCTGTGGCCAGCTGTTTGGCCTCCAGAACGGACCCTCATAACATATTGATAATTGTATAAGTGATCAGAATAGCAAAATGGGAATATTGGCTATTTGGGATGAAACAGGCTACTTATCTGACATCATTTCATGCAGCGTTGTGTGTTCTTGTCCCGTAGCTGTGGTGGATCTGAACGGGCGGTATTTTGGTGGACGAGTCGTCAAGGCCTGCTTCTACAACCTGGACAGGTTCCGGGTGCTGGACCTAGGGGAGCAGGTGTGACACCAGGCTCAGGATGGGGACGCTCGACACACTCAATAGATTTCCAACTGTACATACTTTTCTTTTTTTTTTTGTATTATACTTCAGCAACAAAATCAGAATGTCTGGATATCGAGAGAATTCCACGTCTTTGTTTGTTTTTTTTCCTGTGATGAAAAATCCTTCAACATCAAAATAAAAGTCTTTAACCGCACAAACTGTCCTCAAAAATGGACAATGTGACATCAGCACCACACATTTGATCATCATCATGGTTATCATAACTATCACATATTATTAGTAATAACGATTTATTATTATTATTAATTATTATTATTATTGTGAAACAGAAAAGGTGGTTAGACTTTTCTCCTTGAGGAGAAATGTTCAAGCTAGTCCACAAGATAGGTGCAGCGAGCCCCAGCTCTCCTTGCCTCCCTATAAAGCTGGGACCCGCATTGGACCACCTGGCGCCACAGGTGTTTGAGATCGTCACTTGTTTGCGATCGCCCTACTTCCGGTCATGTGAGGTACTTGGATGCCCGCACACCTGGTAGTGGTGTGTGATACTGCGTATTTTGGTATCGATCCGATACCAAGTGTTAACAGGCTAGTATCACCGATACCGATACCAATACTTTTCAATAAATAAGGTCATTGATTTGCTGAGTCCCAATTCATTTGCATGACCTTAAGTGTTCAAAGTGACATTTCCTTTCTTTTTTTTTTTTTTTTTTAATTTTCGAATAGGTATATTCAAAAATTATAACAGTCCAATGCTGGTCCAATGTGGATCTTGAATTTCCCCCGGGATCAATAAAATATCTATGTACCTACCTACCTAGTTCAATCCCAGGACAGAATTAGGACAAAGTTTATAATTAAATAGATAATTTTCAGAAAAATCTTAAATAAAAAGTGCCAAAGTCATTAAAATTACAAATTTCAATGGGGTAAATTCATTACATCGAAGCCTTAGCATGATTCATACTATTTGAGTTAGCTTAAGTGGTAAATCAACTATTTCACTTCGTCACTTTCAACACTAACCTGCCTGGATACTCTCCCACGCTGGAAGGCCTCTGCCAACAACCTCTGCCTCTGGACTGGAGGTTTTGCAGCAGGGCCAGAGGGTGGGGGACTTCTCTCCTCCTCTCTTCGTTTTGGAGATGTTTTCTTTTGGATGTTCTCTTTTTTTTACATGTTTATATATTATATATATTTCATATATATAAATATATAAAAAATATATAACTGGCGTATATAAATGGTGTTTCCACAATACCTGACTAGCTTTTTACAAATCCCAACTGTTGTCTCGGTTTTCGGCTGGAAAATATAGCCACACGGCGCTGCTCCTCCTCTCTGCCATTCCTCTGTTGTATTCCCCCTGTAGTGTGCTGATGAACCTGAGCGGCAACTTGCTTGTTTGTTTGCGCGTCTAAGTCACGTGACGTGACAGCGCAGCATCTAAACACAGGCATATTGAAGAAGGAAAAACATTTAAAAACTGAAAGAGCAGCAACTGGACTGGGCACAAATGTAAAACAGCGACTCTACAATGATTCAGGCAGCCGAAGTCACCAACCTCGGTATCGATCTCCTTGGACGATTTTTCACCTTGCGCACACCTCGCACTTCAACCGCTCCCACCAGCCGCTGAATTACTCCTCGCGAGATTTGTGTCGTCAAATCTCCGTTACGGGCTGCAAAGAAAAGTAAAATTGAGGCCGTATTTTTGCAGTATTTACGTGGACAAAGACAGACCATCTATCGGCTGCAGCGGGTGGTCTGTGCAGGTGCACGGCCACATTTTGCTTCTTGCATCAAGTGTCTGCGTCTGATGGCCTTTCGATATTACGTAAAAAAAAAAAAGTTATTTTGCACCTCACCAGTCATGGGTTTAATGATGCGTGAAAATCTCGCTTTGTTGGTATGAGTTCTGTAATGTCCCACGAGGATGCGGAAGGTATTTGACACTAAACTGGTAATTTATTGTTTCTGTAAACCTCTAAAAGTATGAAGGGTGCGTGAATACAGTCGACCCTCGTTTCTCTGGACAAATACAGACTGGACCTAGTCCGGACAATGAAAAAGTCCGGACATTGAAAATTGACTACCGGACATTAAAAATTGAGTACTGCACAGTAAACAGCCTATATTGTCTCGCACACATACTCCTAGGCGCAAGCGTGGCTGCCTCGCTGGTTGCGTTGTCTGCCGCGAGAGCCACCTATCGGTCAAAGTTGTCATTCTTCTGGAGCTGGAGCGGACATTTAGTCCGGAAGGCGGACGTTGTCCGGACAATTGAAAGTCCGGACATGTGAAGTCTGCACAATCGAGGGTCGACTGTACTTAAAAAGGCAACGCAACTGATAAACTCGGCGTCATTTACTGACACAAAACCGTTCCTCTCCCTTGGAACTCCCTTTCCTCCTCCTGCCTCGACGCCGTAAATGATTTTGTTACGGGTTGATAAAAAAAAGGTTTCTGTCACCCTCCTGTGTACAAAACGGATCCTCCTTGATGTGGTGTATTAGTGTCATGAGGGTTGCAGCTTTGTCCTGCCATCTTGTGGACAAAATGTATTACTGCAGCGTGAACGAGCCGATGAATCAAATACGAACCCATCGGCACAAAAGTTATATCGATAAACCAGCGATGAGCGCCAACATCTAAAACTGAGTTAGTAGCCTAACGGAAAAAGTGGAAAGTAGTGCGGAAAAGCAGAGGCAAACATTTACCTGAAACATTCACCGTGTTAAGCTGCTCCGCATCACCTGCCGTGTGAACACAGCCGTACACCGTTAGAGTGTCGCAAAGACAAAACCCGAACAGCGCACGCGCACGAGTTTCTATGGTGATTTCAGACGCTGCAAAGTAAAAGGAGTTCACAATGGTAAGTTTTCTACACAGCATTAAATTGTAAATCACACAGCAGAAACGCGAGCCAAAATAAATTCCACTTTACTTTTTGAAAAAAAGGAGAAATGTAGAGCCAATGTGGATCCGCAAAGAAGTTTAAATGTTTACAACTGGCCATCGCAGGAGAGTATTTCATCAGAATTTACGTGCAAACTCGGTCTAAGCCAGGGGTCGCCAACACAAAATGTTGAAAGAGCCATATTGGACCAAAAAAAACAAAAACAAAAACAAAAAAACAAGTCAGTCTGGACTCATAAAAAATCAAAAGCCTCAGTTATGCCTTAAAATGAACACATTGTACACCTTTTTGCAGCATTTGTAAACATAAGGAATTTTCACGTTTGTCGTCCTACAGAAACAGTATCAAAACAAAAAATATATCCCGCCCCCATCTTTTTCTATTTTCATACATTTTGAAAAAGCTCCAGGGAGCCACGAGGACATCACTCAAGAGCCTCATTCGGCTCTGGAGCAACAGGTTGCCGACCCCTGGCCTAAGCCTCGCTAAAGGCATCTACTTGAAAAGTTAAAGGAACAAATATAATGTCTTCACTGTATACACTAACAATCAAAAACCATGATGGAGAAATTTGATTAGGAATGTTCTATTTTACTCTACCTTTTTATAAGTCTGCTAAGAAAGAGAGAAAGATGAGTAAGGCGAAGGCCAAAAGGCAGAAGGAGGAAGAGGAGCGCAGACTGCAGGACGAAGGTAAATCTGCATTGCTCAGTCTACCTCTGCCGATGAATGACGTCTGTCTTCCAGCCCGCTGCAGCCAAGAAAAACTCAGCATCAAAAAGGTCAGATAAAGTCTATCGTGTTGGTCAATTTTCTTTCCCCACCGCCAAATAGAGGAGGCGCGTCAGCAGCAAGAGAGAGAGGAGCAAGAGCGCCAGCAAAGAGAGGGGAGGGAGCAGGAGTTGGAGCGGCTTGAGTCCAAGGTCAGGAGGGCTCACCTCATTAAAGGGAGGCGAAGAGAGGTCAAGGTCAGGCTACCGTGGTTATGTCACGTCGATATAACTGATGGCGAATCCCTGCGGGACAGGACCGGGAGCGGAGGGAGGGCGAGCTGAGTGAAGTGCACTGCCTGTTGGAAGAAATCCACGCTGCAGTTACCAAACAGAGGCTTGAGGACGCAGACAGGGCGAAGGTGCTGCTGTGACACACCCCTGAACGCATCGCATACAGTGTTAGGGCAAGAGGAAGAAGATTCTCAGTCTGCCTACCTCTCTACTCCCACAGTGGGACAGGTACACCAGCTGTGACAATGTCCCCGACCCTGCTGTGCAGAGGGACATCAACACCTACATCAGCTTGTGGACGGATGATCCGGAAGTTGGCGCATCGCTGGTGTTCAAAGAGTGTGCGGTGGCTCTGCAGGTGAGGGCCGACATGCTCCCTGGGACGATCTCCATCGGAGTGAGAGGTGTTTGTTTCTGTTTTGTTGTTGTGGTCACACCTCCTTTGTCTGCCGTAGCTGGTGGAGGAGCTGGAGCGCCTCCTCGCAGAGGTCACGGACGTGGCTGAGGGCCTGAGGTACCGGGAGACCCTGGTCTGCCTGCAGGAGCTGGTCTACTCCAAGCTCAACCTGGTGGCCGAGGAGACCTTGAAGGTGCCGCCCGCTCGGCGTTGGCGCCGTCACTCGCGTTTAGTTTCTGTGCTGTTGCTGTCAACGTGCGGGTGTGTTTGTCTCTCCTCTGACAGGGCGCCAGTGCAAACACAGACCTGAAAGGCAACATGCAGGCGGTGGTCAGAGACGACAACATCACAATGTGTCTGTGGGCCAACCTCAAGAAGAACCCCAGGTCTGTGTGCATATGTGTGTGAGGAAAGAACCACTGTTAGAACAACTGCAACGAATCACCGCAGATACCACATCCCATAACAGAGGCCTCACTGGGGGCTCTGCTGACAGACGGTGTGTGTGTTGTCCTGAGCCGTGACGTGTCCTTCTTCCTGGCTGCCGACTCCAGGTTGAGGAGCTGCCATTTTGAGGAGGCCGGGCTGGGCTTCCAGCTGCCCAAGCAGCTCATCAGCAGCGACGTGGGCGTGCGGATCCTCCGCACCCGCTACGACCACCTGACCATGCTGGCCAGACTGGCTCAGACTCGCCTGCAAACGCCGAGCTACAGGTCTGATCCTCCTCAGCTATCTGCAATTGTGCAGCTAGCTTGAATTCCATGGCTATGTGTGTTACGGCTCCTCCGGGTTCTGATGCCAAGATCACGTCCTCTTGCTCTGGGTTCTTGCATCCCCTGGGGTCATCAGATCTCTGTCGGGGGTGGAGGAGTTTCCCGTCGCTGAGCCAGATGGAGAGGAGACAGGGGAGAAGGAGGAGGTGGAGGAGGAGAAAGAAGAAGAGGGAGAGAGAGGGGAGACGAAGAAAGCCGAGGAGGAGGAGGGGGAGGAGCAGTCCATCCAGTGGTCTGAGGAGCAGAGGGTGAGGAGGAGGAGGGGACGGGGTGTAAGGTAGAGGACGGGAACATCGCTGTCTTTCCTATCTTCTAGCAAAGCGCAGTCAGCGGACAGTCCTTCAGGACGAGCGGCCTGTCTCTGAAGGCCACGGACAGCCAGGTGCAGACGCAAATGGGGGCCCTTTCCGGTAGGACTCGCTCGCTTGACGTCCATGGCGCTGCCCTCGGCTCCCGCTCAGTGCTGAACGACTCTGTCCTCAGTTGACGTGGAGGTCACTCCGTCCCAGGAGGAGCCTCCAGAAGAGGACGGAAGCCCAGCGCCTGCTGACGTGGTGGACCTGCAGCAGTACGTGCCTCTGGGTGGCGTCCTCTACTTCGATCTGTTCCGTCTGCCGCCACAAGCCCGGCACGTTAACGGCTGGGAAATGAGACAGGTAAATAAAACAAAAAAGCATTCGAAATGCAGAAGAGCCTCCATCTTGGTACCTTCTGGTCCCGTCCAGGTGCTGAAGACGGGGCTTCAGGTGTTCCCATACCCCACAGAGGTCACGGGGGGTTCGGCTGCAGCTGTGCCAGACGACCTCGAGCCCGTCGCTTGGCCGCCCATCGACGTGTCTGTGAAACTGCCCGATTCTGCGCTCTTCTTAGGGAGCCCCCTGGTGGTTTGTTGGGATGCTGCAGGTTGGAGAGGCGGATGAGATCATTACTGTTACCTTTATTTTGGCAAAAAATATCACAAATCATAGGCATGGTACCAAGAAGTGACAAATATCGTGATCCATGCCTCCAGAAAAGCAGTGGCGAAGAGATGGCATCACCGAGGTCTCTTACGAGGAGGAGGAGGCCAAGATCTCCTTCAAAATGGACGCCTTCCGTCCCGTGGTGCTCATGCAGGACATGTACGCCAACCTGCCTTTCAAGCAGTGGGGGCTGCGGCCTTTGGACCAGGACTCGGCCCTGTTCACCGTCTCCGGGGCGCACGTGGAGCTCAGCATCACCATCAAGGTGTCCGTACCTCAGAACCCACTCGTGAGGTGTCCCCAGCTCGTCCCCCGGTGACACCGCGTGTCTCTGACTCGCAGGGCAACCAGTGTATGCTGCAGCTGAGCCGGGACAAAGTCCTCGCCCACCTGACCGGGAAGTGGATGAGCGCTCCGACCCTGCAGCGAGCCGCGCTGCAATGTGGTGTCAACATCTTCGTCAACGAGCACACCGACAAATATGTCCACGCCTGCGAGAAGGTCCCCGTCTCTCAGTCCTCCATGTCTCTGGGCGTCTTTGGTGTGCCGCTGCACGGTCGGTCCGTGAAGGCGTTTGGTTCTGGTCCGACGCCAGGGAATGCCAGGAATGTCTCCTTCTGGGGTCGCGAGGAGGGTAATAGTCAGGTTGTTGGTTGGATAACGACCGATTGCTGGCGTGATAATGGGCAGTGGGCGGGGCCACTGTGGCGGCGTGTCCTTACCAGTTCATCTGGTGGGTAGTTTGGACCATTAGGGACACTGGTACTTAAGCGCCAATGGGACTGCGGTTTCCTGCGAGGGGATGTGAGGACGGCGCTGTAAGTGGGGGACAGTCCACGTCCCGGGCCTCTGCTTCCCGTTTGTCAATGTCCTCAGCCCCCCCCCAACCCACACACACAATCTAACTGTCTATTATCCAACCAGCAGCCTGCTTATTATCTTTGGCTGCAGCCTACAGGAGAAATACTTGAGATTCCCTGATATTTGATTGGTCCCAAAATCTCCCTCAACCACTTTCCCACTTGTTCGCGGAGGCCCTGATGACTTATTTAGCATATTGGGGAGCGACCAGCAGCCATTTAAAGCCTTTGTCCTTGCTAAGAAGTTAAACTGTGGCATCCAATCTGCGATTTGGACGGACAAAGAGATTTCTGGTCGGAGAGGCGTGGCAGAGGTAGTGGGAGGGTGTAATTACATGACATGGCCCGTTGCGTGATATAATCGCATTGCATGTTTCAAGCTTTATGTCCTCCTCCGTTTCTCCTGGCACGTGTCCTCCAGTCAAACCAGTGTTGCTGCACATCTCGTGTTGGCATCAGTCCACACAACACTCAAACAGCGGCCCAGAAGTGGAGAGGAACATATTGTCCCCTTCCTCCTAGACAATGTTTTAAAGTCCTCATTGTTTCTTCCAATCAGTTGCTCCTTACTTTGGCACCTGAGCAATTCTCTGCGGCCAATGACGCACCTTCCAAACACTATTTTCTTGCACAGGCCACAAATCGGCACTATTCGTCATTTCGCGTCTCCTTTTATTTCTAACTCCCACGTCTACTCCCAAAGCGCCGACGCGCCGCGTTTGGCAGCAGAAACATTATGTTGTCTTTCTCGCTTTGTCTTCAGGATCCGCTCACAGAGCACGCCGCTTACGAGCAGATGGCCCTGCTCGCCTCCGCCTGCGCTTTCTCGTGGAGTCGGTGGAACGCCAAGTGTGGAGCTGAGCACCTGGTGTTGCAGGTGCGCTGTCCCCCTGTCCCCTGAGCCAAAGTGGCTAACTGCTAAATTGCTACTCGTCACCTCTGATAATAATAATAACAATAATAAAACAAACACCCACACGCAAGGATAATTCCTCCACAACTTTGCTCCAACATTGCCTCTCACGAACACACACTCAGTCAGGGAAACACACCCTGTGCCCTCACAATGAGGAATATTGGAACTGTGTACTTACACCGAGAGAAAACAAAAGTGTCCGGTTTCCAGCTGCAGCTCTTCCTCCCCCCTCTCTGCCAGGTATGCGAGCACCTCGGTCCCGCCCCCGTGCCCCAGGCCGCGTGGGATCTCTACCTGCTCAGCGCCCAGAGGAGCCAGAGGCTGAAGATGGGCGAGGACAGCCACGAGTTTTCTGCCGAGCACCGGCCCGGCAGCGAGTTCCACTCCACGCTGGTCCACATGCTGCGGGCCGACATGAGCGCGGAGGGCGTCGCTCGAACTGCCGAGTCTGGATACCTGTTTGTAGACACGGTGCAAAGTCTGCTGTGCAGCACCAGGCCGCTGATCTACTCTTAAAGCGCCAATAAAAACAAACAAAAACACAAGAGGGGGTCAAAATATGCGCAAGCACACACGAGCACAGTCTGCGCGTTGTTGAATTAGCTACTTTATTTGTGCAAAGTCTTAGAACATAGAAAAGTGGACAAATCAGAAAAATCAGTGTTACGCACAGCAAGAACTAAGGAAAGAAAATAAAATGCCTTTGGTGTCGTGATTCTAACTGCCGAGTCATAATTTAACCAGCTGACATTCACATTTTGAGTCAAAATTGACAAACGTCATAAATACATCATTCCCAGGACCACTTAAAAAACATTAAAAACCACTTCTATTACCAGTGTTTCTATTTTCATTTCGTTACGAGTCCTCCACAAGGTAACAACGACATTAGATGATTCCTGTGTTTTCAAGTGCTTGTGAAAGACCCGCAATTGCAATGTGTGTCCGAGGCCGCATCCCATAATGCGGCGTCCCTCTAGAGAAAGGATCAACATGTTGGCAGGATCAGAGTTGTGCTGTGATTGGGTAGAGACCCTCCAAAGTCCCCTGTGTTTGGCTTGGACCAGCAGTGGAGGACCTTAACGTCCGGTTAATATTTCTGTCTTTTACATACACACACACACACACACACACGTTATGTACCACACGCTAAATCGAACTGTGGTGTGCTGCACAACGTCTTCCGTGGGGTTGGCCATCCCCTTGGTCTACGACCTAGGAGACTGCAGGCACCGGTACAGAGTCCATCCGCTTGGGAGTGGCACGCCATTGAGACTACATCGTCCCGGGGTGGGTTAAAACAAACAAAAAAAATCTGACCCCGTGTCTCCGCGGCTAAACGGGGGGCTGTGCGTGGTACCGGAGCCCGGTGTACGGCCAGAGCATCTGCTGGATGGTTGTCCAGGAGTCCCCAGTGCCCACGGAGGCCGCGTCCACCGCCGGCTGCATCACCAGGCTGGCCAGCAGTGCCAGGAGACCTGTGAGACGGGGGAGAGCTGTGAGGCGGGACGCTCGTCTCCTGGCCGCTGTGGGCACTAACGGGGGACTTGCAGAGGAGCGAGGAGCTGGTCTTGGTTTACAGCTTCATCCTGCCAGCAGCGGCTTTACTAGGACAATGATCGTTTCAACACAAATTTGGGGACGGACACTTTGAAGGGACACGCCAATGTTGACGCTTTGGCGCAAAGCGAAAGACGCTGTCTTACCTGCCAGCACCACTACCATGGCCAGCCACAGCCACAGGCCCCGGCTGCCTCGGGCCGCCGCAGGGGCAGCAGCGCTGGACGAGGCCAGGCTGTGGGACAGCGCGTGGGACATCACTGGGTTGGGCGTGGTGGGGCTGGGGCTCGGGCTGGGGCTGCGGGAAGAGACAAACATTTTAAAAACCGGTCGGACCGGCGGTCGGGTAGCGGCGAGGCGAGCGAAGACAAAGGCACGAAGACAAAGGCGATGGTTGCGCTCACGAGAGCAGAACTGAGAGAGGGAGAATGATTGAGACGGGTGCTTGAGGACACGTCTCCACGAGGACTGCGCACTTACAGCATGACACAGAGCTCCTGCTCGCTCCTGACAGGCGTGGATGGAGGGAGGAAGAGAGAAGGTCAGAGCGGCAAAGGCGAGCGCGTGTTAGTGACAGAAGCAGCCGTACGTCCGCCGGTCGGCGAGAGGCGGACGTCTCGGCGCGTCGGGGGGCCGTGGCGAAGCCTCGGGACGCCCCTCGGCCGCTGCCTGCGCGGCGGCGGAGACTCATCGCTGGCAGAGGTTCCCGCGCGTTTGGTCGCGTCTCAGATTGGGACAAATATGGGAGAAATTTGGACAAAATGGAGGAGCTCCGCCAACAGCAGCGGGAATGTCGCCGAGCGATGAGCTCCTGCGCCGCGTGGCGGCCTGGTTAGCGAGGGGACGCCGTCGGCGGCGCGGCGTGATTGTTGGACTAACGTCTTGATGGACTGAATGAGCGAGGCCAGTTTGGTGCCCAGCTCGGTGAGGCTCGACCTTCTCCTGGTGATCGCCGACAGCTGCCTGGGCTCGTCCTCCAGCTCGCCGTCGTCGCCGTCGTAGGAGAACCTGAGTGTTTCGTTAACACGTTGGGGAGGAGGAGGGTGGGGGTGGTTAGGCATGCCACAAACACACACACACGCAAACACACACAAACACACGCACAAATTCAAACAGGGGGTGGCGTTCAAGACCGCAAACGCTGACACGCGTGGAGCCAGTGCAGCAAACACGTCAACACACACATTGTCTCTGAAACTCACTCCCAAATTATTTTTCCTGCAATGCGACGCCATGCCCGGCCACAGCACACACACACACACACACATACAGTAGATGCTCACACAATTCAGCAACAGGAGGCCATGGCAACCTCGCCATGGCAACACGATAACACAAGTGTTCCAGCTTCAACCTCGAGCTTTTGCAGGCAAAACAATTGCAAAAAAAAAAGAGCGCGTGGCGTCGCACAAATTTCCAAGCGACCTCTCGTCCAGGAGACGCCGGCTTCTGTTGGAAGCCGTTCCCCTGGGAAGGTGTGCGGGCTCCAGGTCACCAGCTCATGCAGCGTAGGACCTGATGCATTAAAGATGGCGGCGGGTGATTGCTAAAGCCTGGTACTGCAATTTGGGTTTGTGTAATCGTGGAAAGGCCCCGCCGTCTTTACGCATCAGGCTACGCAAAATACACGAAAAAGGGGGCTTGTGAGGCGGCGCCCCCTTGTGCTCGGCAGAGTCTTACCCCTTCATGGCCAGACAGGGCTCGTCGGTGTCGACCCACGCCGCCGAGCTAACATAGCGCTTTAGCGGGGGCCGCGCCGCGCTCCGGCCCGCCGCCGCCCTGGAAACCACCATCGTCACAGACAGTCGGCAAAAACACACGCGGCGGCTCCGAGTAGCGTCGCCGTGACGACGCTGTGACGACGCCGGCCTTCGCTCAGAACTTTGAGTCTACGTCCGGTTGGCGTTTACTCACCAGGGGGAGCGGCGGGTAAGTCGCTCTGT
>OMPJ01045914.1:19950-57239 GCA_900312935.1 Carapus acus | reverse complement strand
CAAAACATCCTTTAAGAGAATGACTACACATTTAATCTTTTAAATATAATTTTATTATAGCCTTTAGCAATTACCAATCTATCTATTTTATCTATCTATCTGTCTATCTACCTATCTAGCTAGCTAGCTCCGCTATCCGCCAGTTTGTGCCGTTACTGGATGCCTCCGTTGAGGACGTGCGGATAGCAGAGCTAGCTAGCTAGCGGTTAGCGGCGCTAGCTAGCGGTTAGCGGGCGCAAGCCAGTTTGTGCCGTCCCTGGATATGCACGTCATGTGTCATTTTTTTTATTTTTCTTGGTGGAGTCCTCCAGCGAAACTCCTGCATATGCAGCACTCATTTCACCCGTGACCATGCACTGTTGCTGCTGTCACTCTACCCCCCCCAAAACAAAAACTCCTCGGATCTACACGAGTCACGTGAATGACCCGTTTGACCCAAAAAACGGCGATTGTAGCCGAAAAGCGACAAGTTTGCAGGTATGGCAGCGGTCCGTTATTGATAGTCGAGCGGTCATTATCCGAAAATAATGACCGCTCACGTGACCGATAACGGCCAATCAGAACCGAGCATTCACACAAGCCGTGTAATAAGCTGACACATTTACTTCGCTAACACATTTACTTTGCTAACATGTTACGCTCGTTGTGCTGACTTTGGTCTAGAAACCACCAAGACTACAACGACAGTAAAGCCTGCGTGGGCGTGGGCCTCTGACCTCTGTTTGCCCTTCTCGTCCATGGTCTGGTCTTGGATGAGGTCTCGGCGTGTTCGCTCCTTGGAGGTAGCAACGACGGATGACTGCAACGCTGGCTTTTGGCCATCGTCGATGGCCGCTCTGGATCATTTTCACATACCTATTACCAGTCAACGCAATAAAGCATTGACATTTCACAGCTACGGATCGAACTGAATATGCTGCCGACTGTTTTCCGATGATAATTACATTACTTTATTCACACTTACCACCAAGGCAGTGCGGTTTTAATGAGTTAAGGATGATTTACATCACAGGAATGATTGCGCCATTCGTAAAACAAAATGCACATTGCAGTTTATTGCCGCCGCAGCAAAGCTGGCCCGGCTTGGTTTTACATATATTGTCATCGCCCTGGAGGTGTCGAGGTTAATGTCGCTCTTGCACAACGAGGCGCGCCTGCTGTCTCTGACTCGTGGGTGCCTGTCAATCAGCTTGTCCATCAGCCGTCTGTTTGCAGCCAAAACTCGCATCCCATAGTCTCTTGTCTCACCCCATTTTGCACAAGTGTCCCTTTTTTTTTAAACCTTGACGCGTGTAAGAGATCACATGCGTGAAATTGAATTTGAAAGGACATTTGTGCTTGTTGCCATCCACTTTGCATTGATGCGGCAATGGCCCTTAATTTTTTCGAGTATGTGAGCATGTGGATAGAATCTGTATGTTCACATTTTTATCTGTCTCGCACGCTTCCTCACTCACTCACTAACACACTTAGCAAGTCTCTCTTTGCTGTACCCCACTTACAGTGTAACCAACGTCATGAAGAGCTTTAGACGACAGAAGCGACAGCACCATACTGACAGATTTGTCAGCAGATGGGCGTAAGGGTGTCAAATTGGAAACATCAGGACAAACAGCGAGACGTGTGTGTTAGGTAAAGACAATCTATTACAGCTCCTGGTGAGGACATGAGGGATGTCAGTCTAGTCAAAGTCCTACGGTGCTGCAAGTCATTCTTCCTCAAGACGACTGTAATAAGAGTGGAGTGGGACTCCTTGATGACTTCATGTTGAGTGTGAGAGCTGTGGCAGTAGGGGAGCCGTAGTTGATTACGTGGGGTGATGTATGACAGAAGAAATCATGAGAGTAATTGTAAAGGATGATCAACTCTCTGTTATGTGTGTGTTTATGTCTTGTATGAAGTCCCTCTTTTAACACAGATTCTGATTGTGACTCCGAATCATTGCTGATATTCCCGTTTTTTTGTGGAAAACTAATTTTTCTTAGCGAATTTCTACAACTGAACTCAAAATAAATCTCCTAAACCCATCATGTTCACACCCAGAGATGTGAAATTGATCCTGCCACATCTGTCAGACCTGTGTAAGCCGCGTCTTAAATGTCCCAGCTTCACAGATGTCTGAAAAGTTCCCAGACTACCAGTGACCAAAGCTCACTCACTCCCCTCTCACGCCTGGTTCCCCTCCTCTTCTATATCTGATCTGTAAGGCTCTCAAACCTTGAGAGGATCTCTTCCGAGACAGATCCTTTGAAAAAAAAAAAAAAAAAAAACGGGAAGCAGTAGAAAATGTCAGCCATGCAACATGGGAGTTAGAAGTCTGTGAGGTGAGTTTTCACCTCATCTGCAGATCTGAATCTACAGCTCTGTTAGCTCTGAGGAGCGCCGACCCGCTGGCAGGACAATGTCCCGCCCCTTTGTTTTGGCAGGCTGACTATTTACTTCCAAGATTGCTTTGTGGTAATAAAGTTTGGGCACGACACTGGGATTGTGAAATGCAGCTTGAAAAATACCTCAGGACGCTTTGCTTTAAGCCCGGCAAATAACAGGAAAGGATGTATCTTCCAAGCCTGGTGTACTTGATTACTTAACAAGCTACTGTTTAAGGGTAAAGACATTCTAATTGGTCATTAGAGAGCAGAATCACGGCATCCTTTATGGGTCATTTAGCCAGTTACAGAAATTAGTTTCTCAGGATCCCCGACTGTGAAAATGACTTGATTCAGTATGAAGGTGTTTCTATATTTAAATCGGATTATCAACCTTAACACATTCACATTGCTTTTAATTTCACAAAAAGACACCACATTTTGATGCTACAACAGCCATTAAATATCATTTAAGTACAAGCACTGAAATAGTTTCCCATAATCACTTTAACTATTCATTTGCGGTGTCTTTAACAGCGGCCATGTAGCCAGAATAGAGCAAACGATTGGATATTACCTGGTGTTTGACCCTTTATCTTCTATTTGTACCTCTCTTGCACAACGCAATTGACTTCCTAAATTGCACCTTCAGGAAACAGCTGGTTTTCTGCATCATTACCTTATATGTCAAAAAACTAATTCAGCCAGACAGCTAATGCTGCTGCAGCTTTAGGACAGAAATGTACCACATCTAAAAAACAAAAAGGCAAAGTGAAAGCCACTACACACAGTTTTTGGATCTACAGGGGGTTGGTTTCAGCTATAGGGAGACATGATTGGATTCCTTCATAGCTTCATAATCGATGATTTGCTTTGAAATTCAGGACTCCAAAAACAAAAACACGGACACCTTTACTCCTCCCATTGACATTTTGACTATGGCGTTGATCCAGAATGAGGTACTTTAATAACTAAAGCTAACTAAAGCCTCCGTTAAGATTCAGACTTCTCCCTTTGCGTATGGGCCCCATGCCAAATAACAGCACCATGATTCAATTACAGCATTGCTTGCTTCTTCTTGCCAGAAGAGAAGTTAGTCAAAATAATTCTTAAATAAATCGAAACATCTGGACAAAATCTGTTTACCCCTCATGTGAGCGATGCGGTTAAGTAATTTTCAATATTCCTTCATCATCATTTGTCATGATTATTGTAATTTCATACAGCAGCATCCTCTACTGGCAATTCTCAGCACCATGAACACAGTCACTCCGCAGGTCATCAAGAGCTAATTCTATCCCATTATTCATATAGAATAAAAGCTACACAACGTGACATACATAGCCAAGCAGCACACTCATTAAAAGACTGGGTGCTTTTACACAATCCGAGTTGTGCATTTCCAGGTAATACCTGTGTCTTATGGGGACATATTTTCATTAAAACTGAAATTAATCTAAAAACTTAACCCTGTCATCTCAATGGCAGAATGATTGATGTGAAGAATAAACACAATCCATATCTGGTCAATTTGCAATTTGTGTCTCATTGACCAACATGAAGCGGTGATTAATGTGGTCAAACTCCATTGTGCAGTTCCTACGAAAACATTCAACATCATCAACAACTGCTGATCGAGGGGAATTGCTGTGCCACGAAGCAACCAAACTCATATCAAACTCCAACTAGAATCCCTAGTATTCATGCCTAAAAATGTTGTGGCAGTCCCCTGAGATGTGTGTTGGGTCCCTTTATTCTATGTTCACTGAATCGCATATCTTCTCTCAAACTTTGTCACATCAGCTAAATTGTGACCTTTCTGGTTCCAAAAATAATAAGAATTTGTAATGAGTAAATATAAATAAAGTTTTGTTTAAGGCCAACTATTCTGAGCAGACATAGACGTCCCCATTAGTAACTCGATAAAGCTCTTTTGGAAAGGTTTCTGTTCCCCTAACAAGGTCTGCTGAGGACTGTCATTATTGCCTCTCTCTATTCACAATAATATTTTCATGCTATTAGATGATATTTTCAATGCAACTGACAAACAGACTATTCTGCCCTGACACACACTGTATGTTATGAAAGGATGAAAACATCCCTCAGCAGTCAACAGAGCAAGTTTGACATTTTCACATTCACAATTTCTCTTAAATGCGCAGAATATCAACCGAGTCACACCAGCAAAACCACATTTCACTTGACAATGAGACAATTAATAATACAAAAAAAAGCACACTTTGAATGTGAATATTAAAAATCAATCATTGGTGGCGAGAGATCCGAATCTTGTTTTGATATTGGTAAATGTGATGTCAAAGCCAAGCTGATGCGATACTCTGATCCACATCACCCGCTGTGACACACAGCATATCTCTTCGCGCCCTGATCTCAAAAGGACAGGATTGACATTTCCTGTCTAGACTGGAATTCTATTTCCTGTTTTCCTGTTTGTGCCATAAAACACAACAAACGCTACATTAAGAATTCATTACGATCCTAATTTTCACTATGTTTGTGCTGCAACAGTGCGCAACAAACAACACAAACATATTGTGAGAAGCGCGCTGTGAGACAACATTTTGCATCCCATCTTGCTGTTGAAAAGACATCTTCATTCTCTCATCTTGTCTGACGCAGAGCAGTGTAATTGAACTACTCGGAGGCAAAGTTTTACTTTTCACTTTGTCTTTCTTTGCCATCTGCTGTCTCATAATAAAAAAAAAGGTTAACTTTCCGCAGCAGTTCTTTGTCAAATTTACAGCGACAGTTTATCTAGACGAGCGGGACAAGCCAGTGGAGTTATGGCTGTACTAATGTCATCATGAGGTGGAACTTTCCTACAACTTCTCTTGCATCTGCTGATTAGCACGACATGACAAAAAAAAAAAAAAAAAAAAACATTCCTCATTCACTTCATGGACACTTGTATGAGATTCCTCTTGTGCATCTTGGAGGAAAATACATTGAAAAAGACATTTTGCACAAGTTGTACACCATAAGAGCACAGGCTGCAGGTATGACAAGTATTTCCAGGGTACAACAATCTACAAAATTAAAAAAAAACATTTGTTCACATACCTCTTGTTGTAAATCCTTGATGATTTTAGTTTTTTTCTCCATCTCGACTTTAAGGACTTTCATCTGAAAACAGAGAGAGGATAGAACTGGATTGGATTTTGCTGCAAGAACATCTTGTAGTTACATTTAATAAAACCGCTTGTGTTCTGTAAACCATCAGGAGACTTTTCTGTGAGCGTAGAGCAAAACACACTGAGGGAAACAGTGATATCAATAACTGAGCTCCCAAGGAATTGTTTTTAAAAAACACCAATACCACGACCTCCACCACCACCACCAACAACTACAAAGACAACAACAACTACAGAGACAACAAGAACAAAATCTACTCAGTGCCATAAAAAGTTTGCCATTAATTGTTTGACTTGTCCTAAGTCTGTTTTGAAACCATGAAACCATTACTGCTTATTACATGGACAAATGAGTACCTGAGGTATCTAATGGCATCGAGCTAATTGTTGAGGTTGAAATTGGACCAAACCTCAAAGCATCCACAATTACCTCTGCACATTAACATGTTTGGATTTTTTGGTTTAGATGTGATATACTACATGTATTTCATGGTAAAATCCCTCTGTCTCTTTCATCCTCAATTTCTTTCAGCATCACCAGGCTACTCAGTTAAGCACAAACAAGCGCTCCCAGTGAAGTGCCTTGCTCAAGGACACCCCAAGATCACTCAAGCCTGGAATCAAAGGAGCAGAATTCTGGTTTTTGGACAATTGCTCTTCTCAGCCATGCTGCCTCTGTTTGTTAAACTAAATGGAACTGCCATAAATCATTGTGCCTTGGCAGAGGCACAAAGGATTTGTAAATTCAAATCACTTTTCCATGATTAATTCTTTGTAAGGTAGCCTTGGGAGTGGTGAACTCAACCTTAACCATTAACCCAATTGCCAGAATCCACTTAATAACATTAGACTTTGGGTTTGGGCCTGTCAGTCATTGTCGGGTCTGCAGCCAGGAATCATTTTAAATTGGTAAGAAAAAATAAAAAATAATATAGCTTGAAAAAATGAGGATTAAGTTTTCAATCACCATCATAGTCCATAAAAGTGGGAAATTAAATCCACTTTTACGCAAGCACAAAGGGTTGGGCATAGACCAAAACATCTGTGTCACCATTCCTCAACATGATCTCAACAATACCAGTGCATTTCATCTCCAACAGTTGTTTACATTTCCAACATAAATACAGATGCCAAGTAACACTTTTGCTCCGCTAACAAAATGGTGTGGGATAAATGGATTTGTTTCACTCAGTATATTTCATCATGTTGCAGAAAACCAACCACTAGGTGGGGTAAGTCCAGACATTTTTTCCTCCAACTGAAAATATAAAAAATAGGTGTGACTGAGTGAATCTGGGGATTTGCAATAACTGAGGAAGATGCTGAACACAATATGCAACTAAAATAGTTGCAGAATAGGTGTTAGATAATGTCTTCAAAAGATTTTTACAAATGATTTCATTCTATAGAGGAATTTTCTGCATTTGTGCCTGCCTCTTCCAATGGTTGAGTAGATAGAGACTGCATTTGACATGATTGCTGACAAATACAAGGATTCCTTTGGTCAAATAGGCCAGTAAGAATACACTGTATATATACTGTAGATACATACAAAACACTCACACATTCACATACACACACACACACACACACACATATAAGAAGAAAAACAGATTCCTGTGTGTGTGTGTGTGTGTGTGTGTGTGTGTGCACGCACTCGTGTACATATACTGTGCATTTGCTTTTTTTCACCATATCAGAGCTGAAAAAGCACCACAGAGACAGATTAATTTTCAAAAGCCCAGAATTAATGAATTCCCATGCCAACATAATGAAGATTTCCACTAATCTACATGTTTTGTTAGGGACGTAGATTGTAGTGTGTATGTTCAAATACATACTCAGTGCCCTAATGGATGAGTACGATGAGACTGATTTGTTTCCTCCAAGATACATAGCAGAGAGATTTGAAAATTAAGCACCCCAAAAAATTTGGTGAAGGACACACTCAATACATGCCATATAATAGGCTATAGTTCTCACTCGTGAAATGCAGGAAAGATGGTTAAAAAAAAGGAAAAGAAAAGTCTTGGATTGGATCACGCACGACACCACAGACTCGGGCCTGATGTTGTGGGCGTCTATTTTCTGCCACGTGTCAGATTTTAATAACCCACAGTCTTATCGTGTCATGGTGATATAGTAGTTTATCAGAATCCTTTTATCATCAGCATTGGAGCGGTGCAGACTTCCTCGGTGGCTTGTGTTTGGGGGCGACGCGGAAGCTGAAACACCAGATGCAGATGGCAAACTGCTACCCAGGGTTACATCTGAAAAAGACGGAATTCTTTGCACGAGAACGATAGCTCACGGTTTGCTTTTTCCCTCCCTCAACACTCCAAAGAGGGCTTTAAGGCGTCATGTGTCCTTCGGAGAGGTCAGGGAGATAATCCCGAGGACAAAAAGGAAAAGATTCATGATCTTGGTGACATTACAGCAGACGCTGACCTCGGGGAACTGTAAACTAGACCTCACCGGTGGCACACATCCCACAGCCGGGGCATGATAGCATCAAAGTTCATGTTTCAGTCAGTCCCTGCCGCCCCCGGGAATACTTAAAATACATATTCTCCGGCAACCTTCAGGCTTTTTCGCAGAGAAGTGCCAAGAAAGACAACGATAGAGGAAAATAAAGCCACTATTTACACTGTTGCAGTTCAAACTAAACTAAACTAACTAAAATAATATTTTTGACGTCTAAAGTATGTGTCAGGAAAAAAAACAAAAAAACTTAACAACAGAAAAAACCTAACAAATGACATACACTAATCTGACTGAAGTGGCACTGTGACTTAGTCAGAACAGCAGAAAATGATTTATATGTTTGTCTTCTCGCACAGCAGCCTTGGTTTTATCATTTGACGGCCGAACGTCGCTCCTTTCCAGGCAGATTTCAGTGCAACTGTTGCGTCAAAGTCACCTGACTCTCCTTTGAATTCATTCTGTTTCTGGTCATTTCTGAGTCATCATAACATCACATAGTTCCCTTATCACAGCTTTTCACAAATGAAATGCTGAGTCCATTTGATGGAGTCGACGTCGCCGAAAGCAGTTACACACCAGGCAGCTAAGGACAGAATAAGAAATCTATGAATAATGTTATGACACTGGCTGTGTAGGCCCTCACATAATAACATTGATAGTCTGGCTGATGACTTAAACGCAGTGTTTGTACACACAGTGCCCGTTTGTGTGTGTGTGTGCTATCATTCACAGAAAGCACTTTCCTTTTCGTCAGGCCGCACAAACGTGCAGCTGACTCCAAAAATCTCTCGTCATTCAGCAACAGGCGGAGGAGCCTGGCTGACCTCTGTCGTTGTTACTTCGTGGCTGTGCTGTGGGGCTTGTTCTTTTTAAACATGCATCTCAAAGGAGAGATAAACACCGCACATGAAAATACAAATGTCAACCCAACACCGCAAAACCTCAAGATGCGGGAATAGTCAGCAGCTCTTGGCGGAACATCTGCGATGTGACTGTACCTCTGTTTCTCTGTCACTGTGTACATTAAGCTGCAGGCCAAGGTCTAACCAAGTAAGAAGCATTGTAGGACATGTTGCATTAGCATTTACTGAAAGTACTGAGAGCAGTTTGCAAAATAGTTGCCACAGGGGCCACAGACAGGATAACAAAAGTCTTTCTGTCTGAGCCGCACAGCACATGCACCTGAACGTGCCGCCACTTTGGGTATTTGAAAAACACTCGGCAGTCAGACATCTAGACTCAAATTGTATCCCTCTCAGAATGGTAATTTTTACAACAGTAATAAATATGCAATAGCAACAAATATGCCATTGAAATACAATAAGACAAGACACAGAACTGCAAGTTGCAGGCAAGGAAGCCTCACCGAGTCTCAAGTCGACAACTGATAAGGGTTAAAAATGGCATTTTAAAGTTGTTTTGTCTCTTTGGTTGAAGGATTGAGGGATTCTCTTCCACACTTCAGCCCCTTTACTATTGTTCATGACGGTGGTGTTGGAATTTGCTAGCTTTGATGTGACTGAAACACATCCGGAGTGACGTTCCTATCGGCGTGCAGACACGCGGCCACTGCCCATGAGAGAGTTAACCACTTATCGGATCCCTCGTTATAAAGGATGAATGAATCAATGATGACATAATGAATTCTCCTTTCTTGTGCAAGGGGCTGAGGTGAGATTCCAATCCTGATCTCAGCGTTTCAACTAAGTGATGTGGGAGGGCCCCCGGACGATTGCCTACAAGCCGGGTAATGAGGGATCACCGAGGGGCCTGTGTGACAGGTGACATGGCTGCTTAGTGGCGAGGGGATGCTGATGGTCAGGTGAGCTCCCACTTACCGTGGCTTGCTGCTTCTCGGCTCTCTCGTTTGCCTCGTCCAACTGTTTCTGCAGGGCTGCCTGGAGGGACTTCATCTCCTCTCTGTCAAATGAAGGGCAAGTGACATTTTCTTTGTTATCAGGTCCTCCTGATACCACCGTCGCTGCTTTCTAACACAGTAGACTTTTCCTCTTTCATGTAACAGAGGCTGTTGTTGGGAATATTTCAAAAGACAGTCATCTCTTTCTTTTTTTCTGCTGAACAGTGCAGCATTTGCTGGGTATGGCAGATTCTGGGTGTATTGGATTTTGCATTGGTTCCTTTTAACCTGGGAGCGCATGAGAACAGATTTTGGTGGCATTTTGTCAACACATTGCCATTCATTAATGAATCATTAGTGAATTTGAGAGAGTAGTCCGTTGTGATCAAATTCTTATGCTCGCCAGCCTTTGTTTCCATTCTGCTCTTTGAGCTGCTGGGGCTTTAAGTGCTCTATTTCAATAGATCAATAGAGATAGATCGATGCCTACCTACCTAAACTGCATGTGTGCACAGCAACAAATCAGCTGAGGAAATTGAAAGGCATGAATGTGATGTATTACATTTGACCCACATTTGTATATTTGTTTTATTTTCTGTATATCAACATGAATCTTTTACATGGTAATACGGCAAGATTTTCATTATTGGATGATGCTACAGAGCTGAGACAACGGCAATGTATATGAAATGACAAATTCGGGGGACTTGTGATATTGATCAATGGTAAACTAATTAGCTGCATGAAATTAACTGCATGAAATGAGTGGCAAGTGAATTGGAACTTGGAAGCTACAGACCACATAACATGTGGTGGCTGACCAGCATCTTAAACTGCTGCAGTGCTGCATGTGTTTTTGTGGGAAGAACCTCATTTCTCAGCAGTCACATACTGTAGTATTTCATACGCCAGCGGTCTCTTGGCGTAAGATCAGCCGAGCAAACATTTTTCTTCACAGCGACTAGCCAACCACCACTTTGGTTGGCATTTCATTTATTATTCAATCTTCTGCACCCAATGGGATGGAAATATTTTGGTTAAACAACATCGAAACTCTTTAACTTGACAGGCAAAGGCAACATAACAGAAAAATTAACAGATAGTGGGGCACTTAGTTGTAATAACACAATTAAATATTTACACACAAGTTAATAGTACATAAAATTAGACAGCCAGCACTAAGTTTCAGTTCCAGTCCAGATGCACCTTTGTATTTGTTCACAAAAGAAAAACAAACCCAATTTTGAGATAGTACAATTCAACAGTCTGGAAATTACATCTCTTGGCTGTATGACAGGTATTACAAGCGTGAACTAAATCTCATTGTAATGAAACCTTCAATCGTTAGATTTGTACCTTGTTAAGCACCTTGTTTCTTGTTAAGTTTGGGGTTAACATTTCTACGCTGCAGTATGTGTTGTTGCTGTTGAGGCGCTGTTACAGTTTGACGCAAAATAATTTTTCAGAAAGCAATCAAATCACCGTTAACAGTTGTCAAAAACAAACAACTTGCAATGAATCATCTGTCGGTATCCACCATGATGGAGCCAGCTATTAATCAGAGTTGACAGACATGAAACTGAAAAGGTGGTTTAATAACACCGACAGAGCCGCACCTCACAAGTGCTGTGTAGGCAACGGCGAGACCAGCCGCTCCTTTATGGTTTTTAGTTTGATGACATGTGAGAGCTGTCCTGCACTGCTGATAGGCTATTGATTGGCTATCAGGATATTGCACGGAGGAGGCTGGACTTCAATCAAGCTGACGTTTCTGAGAGCACGGAGACGGCGGATAACTCGGAATCATTAACAGCCTCATTACGCGCAGCATTAATCAGACAATTCCATCTAATCTTGCAGTTTAAGTAAACAGTTTTCTCCAGCCTCTGCTTGCAAATACCTGTCAGATACAGGGGCTTGAAAGGTTTCGTCTGAAGCCAAACATTTATTTCATGTCTGTTTAAGACAGAGGGTCTGCCTTGCTTGTTCAGAACCTTACTAATGCAACGAGAATTGGTTGGAATACACTGTACCTACGTTTGTAATGTTGGTGGGATGACCAGAGATATTGAGCGCTGGCCTCTCAAAAAGATTAAAAAGGAAAAAAAAAAAAAAAAAGATAACAAGCGGTGAAAATGCCCACTTTGTTTCACATGGACACTACTGTGGGGTGTGTCCTCATCCCTGCAGTTAAGTTACCTTCATTTAGTAAGGAATATGGGAGAGAGGAAGTAAGGAATATGTCTCACCCATGACAGTGCTCTCACCGAATATATTTGTTCTCATTGGATCAAGGTGACCCCTGAAGTATCCTGCAGAGATGAGCACATTTGCGCGTCCCTGTTCCCTATCTGACTTCTACACCCATCACACGACAGCAGAAGAGACGTGGCCCGATGGGGATGAAGAGAGGGACGCTGGATATAGAGTGTTGATGAATGTGTGTGATTGGGCCGGGAATTGGTGAAGGTGTCAGAGGATACGTTCCACCTTCTGTTGGTGTTCAGATATTTACTATTGTTTCAGAATTTAAATGTCGGCGTGACTAAAATATATAAGACAAAACAAAATGAGATCAAAATTTTCCATCTGTCTGCAACGGTGTGTTAGGCTGTTGCTTGTTTTTTTTTTTCCTTTTCTTGAACTGGTCACTCTCCTCCTTAGATATCATGCAAATTTGAGCACTTTTCCTTTGAAAGTAGCATCCCTGTGATGTTTTGTTGATCTCACTTACTGTCGTGTCACGGTGAGAGAGCCTAAAAGCACCGTAGGTACACAAGATAAAGGAAACAATAATAACAGACACTTCTGTCCGCTTTTGAACTCCTAGAACAGTTTTGTAAATTTCATTGCAGTGGATAAAGCACAGAGGCTGATAAAGCATATGTAGATATCCACTTTAAATTTGTTTTATGTTTATTGACGCAGTCTCATCCACAAGATCCATATGGATATGGTGTGAGATATCATGTACAAATGGATCATCATACAGTTGGGAGGATTTATTTGCTTAATAATAAAATAAATTAAAGTACAATTGATCTGACTCATTGCAAAGGAGTCAGAAATGAGAGGAAGAACATGGTAGCGTACCAATGGGATATCACAGTGCGCAATTTATCTTTCTTTTGGCATTAGGATTCAGCTGCAGATGCAGCCATGCATCTCACACCTCTTAGAAATCCGGGTTCAATATTGACAAGAATCTGCAGCTGTCCGGACAAAATCGGGCAATGATTTTCTCTTCTCTAATTTTCTATTATAACTGTTCTATATAAGTACAGTATATATATATATGGCCCAGAGCAATCAGCTGAGAAATGAGCTACTGGAACAAGAGAAAATACGAAATTGTTGGAGTGCTTCTACATAAGCAATCCCAGAGAGAGGGTATACAGGTATATGCAGCGAATATAGGAACATGGGGTACTTCGAAAGCCATAATCACAGTTTACCAAGAAACAGTTGCTTGCTTAGAGCTCCAACATCCGTAATCTAAAGCTAAAATCATTAATAGATATTGATGAGATACAACAACAATGCTATGGCAAGGGGGAGCCAGGACGCAAGGTCAGCAGGAGGATGTCATCAACCCCCCCACAATTCAAGATTGGGTACTAAGCCCCAATAGATACCAACAGCCTCAATACAAGAGCAGCTGACCTGAGAAGGAAGATCTTGAACCAGATAGAGTCCTGGAGCCCCTGTAGAATACTGAAGCTGAGTTGTCAAGTACCCTCAGAAGATCTACTAGCAGATGTGAGTGCGGCTCTGAAGACAATCCCTACAGAAACCATCACTGGTACCAACAAGCTGATACACAGTACAGCAACAGTAATCCTTGAGATGCTTGGGTACAAGTTGGATCATAACACGGGACATAACAGGCAATACCCGCCATGGAAGAGACAGCTAGAGGCCAAAATAGGGTCAACACGGCGAGAAGTCAGCCAGCTAGCAGAGCTGCAGAAAGAGATCATGGTGAATAAAGAGGCGTCTAAGCAATACAACAAGCTCTCTACATCTGAGGCTCTCAAAACTGCCAGACAGAGACTAACAGCTCTGGCCACCAGGTTGAAGAGATACACTAATGAGGCTCAGGCGAGGAGAATAAACAGGGTGCTCTCGTCTGACCCGGCCATGGTGTACGCTCAGTGGCAGGGAAATACCAACAGGCCAGACCCACCAAGATCTCTTGGCCTGAACCCCCTCAGTCAGATCGTCGCAAGGAGTGGCTACGGATACCAACTTCGTAATGGGGCAACAGTCAGCCATCTACAATTTATGGATGACACCAAGCTGTACATAAGACATGAGCAGGCAATCGAGTGACTGATCCATACCACCAGGATCTACAGCAACAACAACAGGATGTCATTCGGGTTGGACAAGTGTGGCCGGATGGTCTCCAAGAAAGGCAAGATGAACGGAACTGAAGGGACCGACCTACCAGAGGGCACCATAGGTGATATCCAAGACAGCTACAAGTACCTCGGTATCCCACAGGCTAATGGAAATCAAGAGGAGGCCACTTGGAAGTCAGCCACAACTAGATATCTCCAGAGAGTGAGGTATGTCCTAAAGAGTCAGCTGAATGATAGAAACAATGTCCGAGCCATCAACATGTACGCAATACCAGTCATCAGATACCCAGTGGGGATCATAAACTGGCCAAAGGAGGAGATAGAAGCCACAGACATAAAGACAAGAAAGCTCCTCACAGTGCACGGAGGGTTTCATCCCAAGTCCAGCACCCTGAGGCTGTACACAAAGCGGGAAGAGGGATTCCAGTATGGACTGGAAGTACCCAAGTTCAGATGGGCCATACCACAGAGGGTGGTAGAGAATAACAGGGACAAGGTACTGTGGGACTTCAGCATCCAGATTGACAAACAGGTCCTAGCTAACCAACCAGACACAGAGGTGGAGGTGGACAAAGAGCACAACAGGGCGGTGGTGATAGATGTGGCAATACCAGCAGATGCCAACATCAGTAAGAAGGAGCTCTAAAAGATTGAGAAATACCAAGGGTTGAAAGAGCAGCTGGAGAAGATGTGGAAGGTAAAGGCTAGCGTGGTCCCCGTGGTTCCAGCAGATCCCAGGAACAACATCCAACACCTCAGTCCAGAACAGTACAGTCCTAGGTACAGCAAAGATCCTGCGCACGGCCCTCACACTTCCAGGCCTCTGGTAGAAGACCCCAGCTTGAGGTGAAAACGACCCCAGGACGGATGAGAGAGAACGTATACTGTATATATATCAAGGTAATTCTGCTTGAAATCATGAAATGGGATGACAAATTCCCGATGCTACAATGTACCACGAGGCTTCTGTCAAGTTCACATAGCTAGCTATGTGAATATCATAACAGTTAAGATCAGAGTGGGAGTTTATCATGTCAGCACCTTTTCCTACACCACTGTCTGTGATTGAAGCATTTTTTGCAGCCCGATCTCCTCCTCAAGCATACATATAGAGCTATTGTCATTATTGGCATACTCAACCTAAGTCACACTGTTTTTTGAGGGCAAAGAATGCAAAACATGTGGCTGCGTCTGACCAAATGGCTGGATCAGGACAGGGATGAGAGAGTTGAGAGGAGCAAACGTCTGTCACTTTTTACAAACTGCATGGAGCTAGGACTAGGCAAATAAATTCATACATTGCATTGTACTAAATGATACAAACAAACATTGTGTTTTAGTGTATTTTCTTTGTGTGTCATCCGTGGTTAGGGATGTGAGTGGGTGTTAAGATTGCATCTTTGAAAGTCTTTGAATAATTGTAGTGAAAGTTAGACTTCCCTGACTTTACAGATAAAACCAATCTTATTGATCAAAGGGAGAAATGTTTGATGTTTGGTGAATGTTTGGTGAAATTAATAATCGGAGAAGAGACTGTGCTGAGATGCGAACACCACTGGTGCTTATTTCACTTGAAACACTCCCTATAGTTCTTCAAAGTGACTATGGCAAATTCCAATTAATGCCAGACACACCATCACTAGTGGCGTAATATACAATAAATTGGCCACTATGAGACAATTAACTGAATTTAACAAGTAAAATTGGTTAAGCCTTTAAAAAGGTCAGTTAGCAAGAGCACTTAATGATGGAAATGGCATTTGTAAAATCTTTGGCAATCAATACACTGCATGGCAGATTTACAGAATTGTTAATTTTGTAAAAGATTCATAAAACACTACCAATTTGTTTGGTCTGTTTTAATACAACTCCAGATTCCAAAGTATTAGTTTTGTTTTTGTCCAATTTTACATAAGTTTGTCACTTAAAACTAAATTTAACTACACTGTTAATAGCTCCAGAGTATGTTGAATTCATCATCGTTCTTTTTTACCTCTGTTTGTGACTGAGCTCCAGAATCCGCTGCACATCCCTCTTGGCCACCGAGTCATCATTTTTCAGTGACTGCAACAAAAGAGAACATCACTTTATTTCTGGCAAGAAACAGCATTGTGAGATATGGCAACACAAAATTTTGGGAAAAAGAAGACTTGAATCAATGTGGTTGTGTGAAACAAGACATAGTAAGAGGCAATACATATGCTCCAAACACTAGGCAGCTCTTGAGTTGAAATGTATTTCCTTGCAAATGTGGGCTCAATATGGGCTCAACATTGCAATTCTAGCATGGCAAGAAAATGGCCTATTGCAGGAATTTATCATTAGAACATTACCACTTACTAATGATAAAGGCAAGTACCGGTAAGTGAGTTAAGTTTTCACAACACAAACAACCCAAAAAACAACCAAAACACAGACGTTGTAACAACTGTCAATGTTGTAATTGTAATGTAACAACTGTCAATGTATGGGGGATATTTGAAACTAAGTTGATTCATGATTACTGTGATTACTGAAATTACTATTCTCTGTATGATTACACAGCACTGTGGCCCAACAGGTTGCTTTAGTCTGTTCTAATTTAAAATGTCAGTCCTCATGTATGAAGAAAACAAATGTTCATCTATTCCCACTGTGAGGGACACCAGAGTGCCTCTGGCCCTTCACACTGTTCTCTGATCTCATTTGTAAAGTGTAATGTGTAGCCTGTGCAAAAACGATTTTAACGCTCCTATGGCTGTCTTGTTTCATGAAGGTACAAAACTGTTTTCATGACAGGGGACGAGAGGGCAGGACCACTGAAAAAGCTTTCTGAAAAGCTCCTCTGCCTGCTGAAATTGTACCTTAGGCATGTGAGTGACTGTGGGGCGAAGTGTGCCTCCGATGCGATACAAAACCATACCGCCACTATTATTTCCTGTGTCGGCACAAAAAGAAGCAGCTGGTGTGAAACTCTTGGCCATTCCATCTTTACCAGCATTAGCCCACACAACAGAAAGGGGAAATGCCAAAAGATTGAGGAGATACTATAAATGCAAAAGAAAACAAACCAAAACAGAACGCGGTTTGAGGAGAATGACACAGATTAGCATTGCGTGTATCATACTTTAGGCGTCTTTCCCCGCAGATATTTGTGCGGCGGAAGTTGCAACATCACTGTTGCGACTTAAATGAAGCGATTTCTTCGTGATGATTTATGCAGGCCCCACTTCTCATGTAGCAGCGTAGGTGTGTGTGTGTGTGTGTGTGCGTGTGTGTGTGTGTGTGTGTGTGTGCAAATGATGACAGCGTGTGTTTTACAGGTGGGCTGTGTGTGTTGTGTTGGGTGGGAAAATGAATTGACGCAGAGGCAGTAATGCACTAACTGCAGAGATTACTGCTTTGTTTAATCATAGGAACAGCATTATGTCAGTGGGGATGCAGATATTACGTTTTAAAAGTAGCTTCCCTTTCCATTCACTTGACTGATTTATTTGAATTACATTGTAACAGAGGAGGTGCTGCTTTGACTCAGGAAAAAATGCTCCACTTTATTTGATTTCTTTCAGGAAGAAGTCGGATATTGGAATATGTAGTACTGTGGGAGCAGAGCTGAGAAATTCCTACCTCACACTAAATCCCACTCCCTGCTTGCTTGAACACTATCAAGCATAAAACACCCATAAAACATGTGTCCTAAAAACGGGTCCTTGAATGTAATGAATGCCGTTACACATGCGCACATTGTGATAACTTCAGAAATGCGGTCGTTTTAAAGAGACGATTGCTTCCGTCCTCCTTCCACCAAGCCGGATTCCAAATCTAACCCAAACTCCACTTTGCCCGCCAGGCTAACGCACAGCCCGAGGGAGAAAGATGCCAACCAACCTAGCCTGCAGTGGTTAGACATCAAAGTCTGCCTTGGGGGACTGTGGAAGACTACATGAGCTTTTTCCAGACACCAGATTCCGTGAGATATTCACCCAGAATATCACAATCCATCCACATTCTTACAGCCATGACCTTTGTCTGTCTGTTTCTTTGTTTCACGATCTAACTTCCTCATCACACCTGAATTGATCGGTGGAGGAAATCAGGCATGAATCTGGAAATCTCGAGCAAGGCGAGAGCCATTATTTAAGTTACAGCATATGCGACTAAAAATAAAGAGTTATCCTTGAGATCCACGGTAGATATACTGTGCAGGTGGAAAATTGAGTTGCAATAGTAACGATGCTCAGACTGACACAAATGAGAGGAAGCTAACGTCAGGGTAAATGTATGGACACCGTGTTGCACCCTTGTACCTCCTCAACAATTCCAATGACAAGAAGTATTCCGGTTCTGATTTGCAAAGCTGTAAAGGAGATGACAAGTGATTCCTTGGACATGACGTGGGGAATTTGTCACCAAGATAACCTTCTTTTGTCATATGATCCTGAACTATTCTGACAAGCCTGCCTTTCTCCTTCAGTGTACCTGCCGACACATCTGTTTAGAAACAAGCGGTAAGTGGTTTTGTGTGGCCAGGATGTCATCACTGCTCGGGAGCAAGGAGTGGCTCTGGCTGTTTACTTGTCCTTGTTTACAAGATTGATGCACCATCCTTGTTCCCATGTGGTTGTCAAATGACCATAATTTCAACAGGCAATCTACATGTAGCGCAGGTTATTGCCAAAAACCTTTGGCAGCATTGAACAACATGTCTGGATTCTGCGGGAGTGGATCAGAATTTTCATCTCAGAATCATCTCCGAAGCACATATAGCATATTTGCACCCATGCATCATGTCATCATCATGTGTCAGGCAGGAAGAGATTGACTATCTTCTGCTCTGTAACAAAGTGTCATGTTGAAAAAAAAGGAAAGAAAAAAACAAATCAGGTCCGTCCTTATATTTGTGGTCTTTAACTTCCAACATCCTCTACGTCCCGTGAAATGAAAGGGTAGACTGCCTACCTGAAGGTTGCCTTTAATGTTATCCAGTTCCTTTGACGTCTTGGACAGTTGTTGCAGGATGCTGCTCCTCTCGCTGAAAACTTCCTTCAGCTTCTTTCCCAGACCATCGTAGCTTTGTCTGTGGAGGGAGACAGGGAAAAGAGAGATTTCATTACTAAATGTGCGCCAAGACTTCAGACTTCACTGGGACCTTTGGGAGAAAGTAGGGTTTTAAACTGGATTAAAAGAATCATCGCTAAAGATAAAGGCTGGGAATGGGAGAAAAAACGAATACTCCTTCACCGTATTTCAAAAAGAAAACTTTTGTATCCAGTGGACTTAATTTAGAGGTGCCTTGTTTCGCTGGGACAAATCTTTTGACTAGAGGTATGCCCCTCCATGTCCATTTAAATATTAATGTGTTACGTCCAATTATTGAGCTGGACATCTACAGGGCACATTTGTAAAATTTTGTTTTTGCTTTGGAGAAACTTTGCACCTCTACACAGACATTGCTGTTATTCCTCAAGAGGGAAATCACCATTTTCCAGTGTTGTCTAGTCCCAGAGGGAAAATGTTTCCCAATTATAAATTACATGAAAAAAATTGTAAATTTTGATGCAATCCACGACATTATTCCAACTGCAGTGGACTAATATGTAACACCGTGGCGCTAGAGTCTAAAATGAAATCACAGAGTCCCAGAGTCTAAAATGAAATCACAAATGAAAAACAGCAAGTTGTGCTACAGCTGACTTTCCCTCCAGTTTTCTTCATTTCCAGTTACGTATGAGCAGTTCACTGGCCCAGTTAAACAATTCAGCCTTCCTAGAGAGAAGTGCCAGTTAGATTCACACCTTCTTTCTTGCCAAGACCTTGGCATGAATCAACACTGTCAACCTCAGAGCACACCAACCTCAGAGTTACCGAGGGAATTCAGCCTTTTCACACTTTCATGCTCATTGTCCATCTGTTTTCAGTGAGTTACTACATGAACAACATTACATGTTCTATTCATGCATTCTAACTACAAACTATTACCAAGAAATATGCTGTACAAACAAATATTTAGAACTTGTATTTGTATTATTATTATCATTCTTGGTTGTTGCTGTAAGACTTATGGGATCTAGTGCTGCTGGCCTAATGGAAAAATTGAATTATGGTCATAATACAAATGTTTCCCCCTTGTGGTGAGCTGACTCCTTAAAGCCTCTCAAAATCCATATTATCTTGACTGTGATTGCTCCTTTTTCGTACACGACCAGTCGCAAGAATAAAACACAAACAATTAAGTATTCTCTTTGTCTGACAAAAATAGCAGTAATGTGCCTAGCAGTGTTACAGTGTGGGGTTGATAATGAACCTGGTAGTTACAGGTATTGTCATCACACCACAGGATGTGTTTATCAGCCAAAATCAGGTCAGTCAGCACAATGGCATTGATTCAATGAGCCACTATTCAACCCTTGGTTGTCCCATTTTAGTCGAACAGTGCAACTGGGTTAATGGCAAAGAGGGTTCCAGGGAGCAGGAGCGAAATGTCACCATATATTTCAGGCAGTGATGCGCGCATGCAGGTGCAACAAAGGTAACAACTGCAGTATTCAAATGACTGCAAATTGAGTTAACAACCGCAAGTGTGTGGTTACGTTAGTTGACAACAGTCATGTGGGTTTGTTGTTTGAATATTCATGGATTCTTCCAAATATCATCTAATATAGAGCTGTGCACATTATTTCAAATGTGATGAGCATAGTGGGATATGCAAATGAGTATTTGGAGAGAAATGATTTAATGGCAAAAGAAATTAAATATGCCCTCTCTGCTTACTTTGGAATGTTAAAATTTGAAACTGTATTTACATAAATGCGTCTTGAGTGAAATATCTTTATCAGCGTAATTTTTGGCATCAATGATTCCTCAAAGTGATTCCACTCAATCAGTATTCTGGTGGAGTAGCTGACAAAAAAAGTCTAACTAGCTTCCAAACTAACTAACTAACTAACTAACTAACTAATGTAAAAGAGAGGCCAATGGGTACCAAAGACTGTTGCCATATTTTCTATCTTAGTTTCAACTCGGACACTTTTCCAGGAAGCTCCCATGACATGTCAATGATCCCATCGGCGGATCCACCACAACGCATAAATCTGCTATAGAGCAGCAACACCAAACAAAACTAAAACTAACTGACTAACTAACTAAATGAATGAATGAATGAATGATTGAATGAATGAATGAATGAAATATTGAATCTTGCACATGACTTGTCACCATATGGCATTGGTGAGAAATTTATTGCACGAGCGAGCAAGGGGGGAAGATGGGGTGAGAGATTCGTCTGCTATATAATTCATTACCCGATGGAATATCTAGACAATGTGCACAACTCATCATTTGGAGATTTCTGACAACCTAACATTTATATTACATGCTATTACTATGGCAGCTTTGGGATCTAACCTCAAGCCAATACAGCAAAAATTGGTCATTACTGCCAAAAATCCTTCCAACAGTGCGTTTGTGTCACGAGTCCGGCATTCTGACAAGCGTTTTCCCAATAAGATTTTTCAGGGTTTTCAGAGAGAGGAGAGAAGTGAGAGAATTCTAATAATGAGGATCTGTCTGACTCATCAACGAAAAAGATCATCATCAAATCAAATGTCCCAACACAGATAATTTGAGCATAATGAAAATTTTCATTTCAGACCTCTGCTGTTGGAGATCACTCGCCATGATGGCTCAATGAAATTCATAAAACATCAAGGATTTTTATTTTTATGGTTTTTTACACCATCAGATCGGATTATTGTGAGTAAATATGTTCTCTCTTGGAACCTCAGCAGATTTTCCCAAGTTGCTCCAAGCAATTCAAGAGTCCAGTCAATGGCTGGGAAACTCAACAAGCTAAGCAGACTTCTGCATATGGTCTTGCAAACGTGAGCAATACCTGCGGTCTCTGTGGCCATTGTGTCTAAATATTCAGCAAAAAAAGAAGCAAAAGCATCTATTGGAATAGGCGAATAGACAGTTTGGATTTTTCAGGTCAAAGCTACCTTCACTACATCACAAGCAACCTATATGTTCCATTCACCAGCCTTCAATTCAACTGTCTGACTTCACCATCTTTATTCTTTTTCTACGGGACTTCTCTATGTAATGCTGGATAGATTTCTATTTAATCAAACTAAATTTTCAAAACAAAAACATCAGGCAGAAACTAAATGGGATGAATCTTCAAAGCCAAAGTCAAAGTCAACTTTATTGTCAGTTCTGATATATGCACACACATATAGAGGGCTGAAATTGCATTCCTCTCTCATCCACAGTGCAAACAAAATACAAAAAGTAAACACACAAAGAACATGAAATGTGGGGAGCACTGGGAGGGGAGTACAAAATATAAATCTATAAAAACTTCACGTTTTGACCATTGTCAATTCCCCCCTCACCTTTACATGCAGAACCTAGAGGAATTCCCGTAACAGCTTGCACTGTATATTTTAATTCAGAAGTAATCTTCCAGCAAGAACAATCAATCCATAGTAGCATTTATGTTGATAACATTACCCGCATGGATTCCACCACCAAATGTCAACTGTGGTGATTTCCGGGGTTAAATTATGAATGTGCTAGCAGGTCCTGTGACAAAATGTCTCTCCTCCACTGCCTTGCTATTTCAAGAATCTCATCAGCTGGTAATCAACACTGCAATGACATAAAGATGAAACAGCATTGAGGACAAGGAGAAATTAAAGGTTGTCCTAGGCATAGTGTGTGTGTCCCCTTCCTCTGCCCTCGTTTGTTACTTTAACCATTTCATTGTATACAATTGTGCAAAAAACATTGACTTCCAAGTGTGATTTCCTTGAAATGATAAAATGCTGTATTATGTGATGTGTCCTACCTGTCCCCACCGGTTAGGGTCAAAACAAAAGAAAAAGACTTTGGTTTAATATGGATTGAATATTTTTTCAAAAGAGAAAAGTACAAAAAAAAGGTGAACAATTTGGTGGTTTACTGAATCAACACACTGTTAATGGACGTAAGGTGTCCCTTATTAAAAGCATCATATTGAAGTGGATTTCTAGTAAATATTGGATAAGTATTGACAGCAAGAGCCATTTGGAAGCACTTGAAGATAAAAACAAACAATGGTCATATTTTTCACTGGTCAAGCAGATTCTGGGCAACAGTTAATGTGCACCTTTTATTCCAGGGCAGATCGATTACAATACTGTATATGGCAGAAAACAAATGGCTTTAATAAGTGAGACTGCCCAGGGCCTGTCATGGTATTAATATATTCTTCGAGCTGAGCAAGACTGCCATCTTACATTTGAGACAAAACTCAGTCATGTTTACCAAATGCTGTGTAAACATTGCAGACAGGCACAAATATTTCATGCATGTCAGAGAGACCGTTTAGGGCTTGAGCACGATTAAGCAATCAGCACGAAGGCAGCCAATTTTGCCTTCTTGACAAAGGTCACCGCATAAAGACAACAGAGCTCCCATCACGCCTATAACTCATACTTGCCACCTTAAAAATGGAGGGAAAAATGCAATATTTTCAATGATTAAGGACATGCTTCATTTCTCTATCAATACAAAATATTTTCGGGATGCTGCCATGGTGGAAATTGGGAAACAGCTGATGCTGATCCTATGCCGAGTTTCCCAGCTAGAAGTGAGTGTCCTCTGGTGTTTGTAATAGAGGTGTCTCAGGTGAGCTAGTTTGGATGAAACTTGGCAGTAAATACACAGGATTTTCATTCTTAATGTCAAGTCAGCAATTTGCCCCACCACAACAACACAATCTGCCTTCACAGTCAGCTTTTTGCTCATCACTGACAGCAGACTATGGTTTTGTCGTAAATCAATCTTTTTTAGAATTGAAAAAATGTGAAAAAGTGAGATAATTAATACTACAAGGCTCTTCATGACAGCTGAAGAAAATCCTCAACCTGATCGTGTTGACTTAAACGTACCAATCCGAAAAAAAGTATTCAATAGCAGCGGCGACAACTGCAGCTCAGAGGCAACAATTCTGAAACAGGCCCATCACTACAGAGGCAGAGCTATCTGCACTTCATTTAAAACATGTTCTACCATTTGGACAGCCAACATTAAGCTAGGGTCAACTAATTTCATGTATGACAAATACGAACTGATGTTTTACATTTCAGAAGAAGTGCACGAGGCAAAGTAAATATGGGAATGAGATATACTGTAAATTCCTTTTACAGCGGCATTTGCTGATTGCTGACTCAACAACATGTGAGTGTGCAGTTGAGAAATAACAACACCATTTATGAGCTTAATAAGGTCCTTCATGTATGCTTGTACGGCTGCTTTGGTTCAGCACTTGTAGTACCCTAATTTTTCCATCACTGCAGTGGACCATCCTCGCTCAAATCCATTAATTAGTACTTTCCAAGGCTGTGCTGAGTTTAGATGTGGGCTTAGTTTTTTATTTTTTTTACATCTCCCAAAGTAGGACTTTGACAGGATACTGTAGCTGGAGCCTGCTTTGTTTGTTGCCTCATTTAAACATGTGCTTGAGTGGAATTAATGAATTTTTGTCCATCTTCACCTCTCAAAAATGTGAAACGCTCCATTTCTAGGACAAGTAATTTGCTGCAATTACTCTTGATTGTCCTTGAAACATTTGTGCTCTTCGACAGCCTTTCTTCTCCAAGCACAAATTTTGGCAGCTATAACAAAAGATAAGTGTAGCCTTTCCTTTAAACCAGCCACTTCCCAGTGTAATGTAGCTCTTGTGCAAGTCCAAAGCCTGGGTAAATGTTGAGGATTGTGACTGGTTGGCTCCCGGAGTAAAACTAGTGCCACAAATACATATGCGGATCATAAATAATATGATTGCCACATTGGTCGTGGCCTGGCATAAAAATGACTGCCTCCAGTGCTGTTGGCCAACAGGGTGCTGGTGGAAACTATACTACTTTTGGCCATAGACAAAGGAGGAGAGGTTTGCGAGTTTGAAGGCAGCAACAAAAAAGGAATGGTAAGAGTATGGAGGTGAGGGTAGGGACACTAAAGGTAGGAACAATGACTGACAAAGATAGAGAGCTAGCTGATATGCTGGAGAGAGGGGAGGTGCATACATTGTGTTTCCAGGCTTAGTCGAAGGTATGTTTCTGCTACTGTATGGTGTGGATGGAAACAGAATGTGACAGGAGCCATCTTGGATGAACACTTTGTGATAAGAGTAATCAAGGTGAGGAGAGTCACAGACAGGATCAAAAGCTTGAAGCCAGATAGTGTGATGTTGAATGTTATCAGTGTGTATGCCCCCAGGTTCGATGCAAGTCTGAAGAGAAAGGGGATTTGGATGTATGTGTGTTGGATGAAGTTGTAAAGCAGGGGTGTTCACATTTGTTTGACTTGCAAGCTACTTTCAAAATGGCCAAGTCAGGGAGATCTACCTACCAGAATACATAAATAAATGATTGAATAACCAAGTACTCAAATATATATAAATCCTTGTGCCTTTTCCAATCTTCAGGTGGTACAAGTAAAGGCTAAGTAACCTCCCAAGCTGTACATAAGTGCTGGACTTCTGCAGAATGTCGGTCCATAGTTCCAAAATTTCACCCTCCATTTCGTACAAGTTCAGGTGAGACAGCGTTGCAGTTTACGATGCCTCAATAGTGTCGCTTAATGTATTGCATGCACTTGTACTATAGATGTAGCGAGAGGCAGTGATAAAGCTGGGTGGAGCATGGAATGTTTACTTCCATGTACACCTACCACGATCATCAGATCTGATTCTTGTTTGCTGCATCATTCAATCAAGAAGCAAAAGCCATTTCTTTCCTGGAGGGGGAAGGTAGCAATAGACCAACATGATTAATTGGGCGAGGTATGTCAATCAAATGACAAATTTCATAGTGGGGATGGACGATAGGCTGATGTCTATTTCTTTAATGCCATGCAATCTACCCACGCATCTTTGCAATCTACTGGTAGATAGCGATCAACATGTTGTGCACCCCTGTTGTAGAAAGTGTCCCCAGAGGCGACAGATTGGTCTTTGGGTCAGACTTCCATGGGTTTGCTGGAGAAGGGAACACAGAGGATGAGGAGGTGCTGGGTTGATATGGTGTTGGAGAGAGGAACCCATGGGTAGTGGTAGTGGATTTTGCTAAAAGCAGTGGGTGTTACAGTTGATGATTGGAAGGACAAAAGTAGGAAAAAGCTGCAGTGGTGACTCCTGAGGGAAACAGCAAAAAAAAAAGAAGTGTAGCATTCTATTTGAAGAATTTCATTATGTGGACCACATCTAAACAATCTACAGTTTACATGTTGTCGACAGAAATGATGCTCAAGCTACCGTACATTTTGCAGTTGAACTCCAATACTGAACTAGAGTGAAATCTTTGCATCATTTATATGATAACAAAGTGAACAACAGTACATTGTTTGCAGAAAAAGCTAGAAACTGACATTAAAGGCTCACTGCAAAGCACTGCAAGAGCAGTACATTTTTTTCAGATATGAACTCCTCCATTCATTCAGGCCACACAATCATATTTATCATGCAACGTTGATTGCGAAGAATATTACCATTTTCAAGGATGTGGTTGTGTTGCTCTGTGTTAACAACACAGTACGCTGCTAATGCCTTAAATGCGAGAAAAACGGTAAAAACACCACCTATGTTCAAGGTGCTTAACAGCTTAAGGTCCTGCTTATCCTCCAAATTGACTGATTGTTCAGAAGTCAGGAAGTGGCAACGGGCAAGCAGATGCATCTGATTCACATCGAGTGCAATAAAGCCCCTGTCCAACCTCCAAGTGTTGCTCAGGGAAAACACAAAAGAACAAGCTAAGCTTTGAGGGAAAAGACGAATAGAGGCCGAGTGTGGGGTGGAGAATTTGGAATCGGATGACGGATGTGACTTGAGAACAGGTTAACTACCCTGCTGGTACTTCACTACCACAGGCTAGGTTTACAATTTAGGTGGGGTGGGACCCTGCTGTTTCTTCCCTGGCACCCTGATGCCGATAAGGCTCCTGTGTTGGCTCACACAAAGGGGCTGGTTGTCTGGTTTGTATTCGCCATTATTACCTACTACATCTTTGATTCCTTGGTAAAAGTTTCTATTCAACTGTTGAAGTTCTGTTGGTTAAGTGAGATACATCTGTGTTGCACCAACATAGAAACAAACACCCTCTTGACAGTGACATGAAAAGCAATTCTGATGCAGATAAGACGCTTAAATCTACGTCTGATAACAAAGGGTCACTTTTAACGCAAAGCAAATTTCTGTGCCACATGCTTTTTCAGTTTCAGGCAAGAAATTGGTTATGTAAATGAGCACAGCCACAGGGGCTTGATTTGAATGCACTGCCACCGTTTAAAATGCTCCTTGCATCCCTCAGCAAAGGGAACACTACCATACCTACTTCCTAACACTGCATTAGAACCTTACACTTGCTTTCCTGAGATTATGAACCAAATAAGCAATCACTTTAACCATAAGAGTGGTTAAACTACGACGTATTAGTTGCAGCAGGCCACATGCCAAAAAAAAACAAAAAACAATTTTTACCAATAATTTTTGGATTCACACTGTAGAGAGCATACCGCAAAGGAGAGCGAATTCAATGGTAAGAGATTATTCTTGATCTGTAGGTGAATCCAGTCCTTATCAGCGCCACTCTCTGAGGCCTTTCTGTTTTTGTATGTGTGGTACACACACAGCCACAGGACATTTTTTTCATGTATTTGTAGCACCGCAACAAGGGAGCATGAAAATGCATAGGTATGCTGATGTTCTCTTACAATTTGCGTTTTCTCCATCCTCAACTGGTTGCGTGTGCCTATAAATTGTCTCTCATTATGGCTTGTATTCTTCACCTGTCGCTCCTACAGATTTAAAACAAATGACTAAAACTGCTATGATCATCTCTATAATTCATTATCATATTCGGATCCATGTTAGTTTTTTTTGTTTTGTGCAATAATGTGTGCTTTTCTGTTCCAGCCCGAGGAAGTTATGGATAACATACACGTTTGTCACCAAACAATGAGGAGTTTCTCCTGTGAATACGTCTTTCCATCTATTGAAGGTGGCTTTGTCTGAACTCGCAGCAGAAATCTCTGTCACTGCATACAGAGTGATATTTCTTTGATTTTTGAATCAAAATGAGCTTCCAGAAGTGGTTGTGAGAATAAGCCATTGTGCTCAGTGCTCGGCAGAGTAAATTGGTATTTAGGAAAATTGATCATGTAACAGGATGAAGTTAGCCTATCATTGGGCAGAATGGCTCCCCCATCCTTTTGGTAAGATGTTCCCGAGCAAATTTGTGCTTAAAGTTTGTAAAACTGGCATTTCTGGTATTGGATTCAGGATATCACATGGAAAGATACTTTTTTTTATATATTTTGCCACTTTCTGTCTTAAAAGGATTGTGGAAAAAAAATTTGAAAACCACAACATTGACAGTGGAATTGACCAACACTTCAACTCAGCAAAACTGTGCAGGTCAACTTTTTTAATCAGATTCGATCAGATTGCATTAGGGTATGCTTTAATGCCATCTGTATTTGGAGGATATGTATCGTATTGTCCTCCCAGCAGGGATATCATGACAGACAAGATTGAAACCCACATATGGAGGTGTTCAGCAAAAAGCATCATAACGCCACATAAATCCACCAAAAAAAAAAAAGAAAAGAAAGAAAAAATCCTTAATCCTTTTAATACGTGCATGAAATGCAAATTTAACATTCAGAGAGTATGACGCAGGCTGTTGATCAAGTGTGACCGTTTTTACCCAGTGTGTTACCCATTGATGGTTACCGTTACAAATCCGTGGTACATCGAAACACAAATTGTGTAGGTTTCCACATGGACTAAAAATAGACTGAAAATTATTGAGTTGTAATGTGGGATAATGCAGATCTAATCCAAGCCAACATCCATCCTCTGTCAGATCTACTTCCCATTACACAACTGTGCATTCAGTGTTTCACATGAAGGATTCCCTTGAAGCACAATTTACAGGGAGGAAAGGAAAAGGAGAAAAAAGAAAAACAAACATCACAGCTTCACGGTCAGATTAAAGTGATGGTCCGACAATGATGTGGAACCATTACGATAAAGGCTTTCAGGTCAGAGGGACAAGCTTGATTTACGTGTGTTACAGCTGCTACACTGTCACTTCCCAACAGAAACACTTTCCTCAGGATAAAAACAGTTTGTCTAGGCCAGGGTGACTGAAATGAGTATGGCAACATATGTAAAGTGTGCCACCAGACAATAATGTGTTTTGTGACACAGAGGGATTACAGCAGTTCAGAGGGCATGACGGAACGGAAGGACAGAAATTGTGAAAGTGTCAAGTTACCACAAGTAGGAAAAAGCTTTCTGAACAGTCTGGGTTCATTTCATGCTAAATTCACATCCATATGCTTTCGTACAATGTGGATACTAGAAAGAAATAAGCAAAACTTCTGGCCTTAATTAAACCATTTGCAATGCCTTTTCTGACCTACACCATGACTCAATACTTCATGCTACATTTATACAGCAAATTGTCAGGCGTGGTTTCAAATTTCCGGGACTGGCGAAACATATCACATGAACAGCTAAATAGAGTTCATCACCCTCTTTTAAAAATGAAAGTGGTTGTTAATAGCCCGACACAGCCCCCTCCCTTGACTATTCAGAATTACGAATTTGCTAGCGATACAAAATTTCTTTCTTCAACTGTGATGTTATTGCTTTGTCTTACTTGTAAATGTAGAGAGCCAGAGATGAAGGATTTTCTATTCAGGTGTGAATATATTTTGTCAGTTGATAGATCATTCTTAAACCCGTTATAGTTCAAATAATATCATTTAAGGAGTGTAATTCGAACAATTTAGAGCTACACCCATACTGTGACAACAAAAACATAATTTGGTGGGAATTAGAATAAAAAGAGGCAAAATAGTAGACAAAGTAGTAAACGCAGAAAACGCCTCTTTGGAATCCCAGTCCAAGAGTTAATAGAAATTAGATGGTTATGGAAGCGCCCCTATAGATTTGGAAAGCTTTTACTGTATAGGACACTATTATACTTGCCCATATTGTCAACAGAGATGATATGCCGAACATTTTATAACTTCAAAATAAAATTACTTGGCAAAGGTTTTTAAACAAATATCTTTAATATTTGGAACAGAAATCATTATGTTGGTCCCGGATTGGAAATATTGGCAGGGCTTAGCACATTTTTATCTACTTCTACGTTCACATACACCACCTCCTGGTTATTGTGCTATTTCGGTGAAACCGTCAATCAAGCGCTGTTTGTTGCCATGCTCCACGCTACCTGGCCTCTAAAGCTTTGCCATCTGTTAACATCAATATTCTGGACTTTTTTACCACTTGACCTCGTTTCAACTCACAACTCTATGAAAAGCATATCCGTGTGTTTGCCGTGCTGGCACAGAGGCTTTTTTAAAAAAAAAACCCTGAATATATCTGCTACGAAATTCCTGACATGACAGGGGAAAAAAAATATTGTCAGTGTTTGGGGAAAACTGTTTTGCCATTAAACATCAACCTCTCTGAAATGAACTCATTCTTCATTTCCTAAATCTCTCAGAAAAAGCCTCAGCATAGATGCATTCTAATGGGCTAAACTATCTTACTTGAAATCCTGATGAAAATGCATATTCTCTCCCCATTTGCATAATATCTCAGTGTGAAGTATGGACATCATGTGGTATTCTAACTGACCATGAAAGTGGATTATGCAGACTCACTTCTAATTAGAAAGATAATAGCCACTCATTTGACCGTATAAACCCTTAACTCATACAGAACATGATTACTGGGGCACTGTCTCGCTGGTGGCTATCAGGGTTTGAAGTATGGGCCAGAAATCCCAATTTCAGACATTGTTCCGGTTTTAGGCAGTTGTGAGACGAGCACATGCACAGGAATTTGTTTGATTTGATGAAATGTGCTGATCCATTACATGATTGGTCCCAGGTGGTACAGTGTGCACTTAACTGATCCTAAGTGATGTTAACATTTCATTTAGTGTTTGGTTGTGTTTAGTTATGGCATAATAATCACAGGGAGACAGATCGAAATTGCAAGAAAACAGGAGCACCTTATAAATAACACCTGGCACATAAGTAATCTCTGCGAAAGTTAGACGACGTAATGAGTACAAATATATCAGTATGTAAATGATTTGATACAGTACAATAACAATGATTAAAAAAAAACATAACATATATGACTTATGTAACACAGATGTGACACACCGTACATGAAATCCCTTACTGACACTTATGGGAAAACATGGTGGATTTCACATGGTAACAGAAATATATAATAGTCTATGTTTTCAAACCATTTCCACATTTATCAGTTTGGTCTATCACAGACTGGCACATTAGAGAAATGTAAAGACACCCCAATGTTTTAAAGATTGAGGCTTTTTGCATTACTTCTTGATAAAGAATATGCATAGAAATTGTGGATGTAGTGCTGGATTGTTGGATTTTACTTTGTTGACAAATTGATGTAATTACAGTTTTGTCATGTATCCCACCTGTCACAGCTCAAATCCCCACAAATCAAAGACAAAAACAGTCAAGTCTCTCTTTGTTAATTTGATTTGATGATGAGGATGAAAGCGTTTCAGTGATCTTTCTATGTTAACAGCGGTGGCTGGAGTTAATAACCAGCGCACTTCTGCGAAAACACAGAAAGTCTCTTAAGGTATAGCACAAAACTGTTTTACATCAGGCTACTGCCGATCCCATTACTCCCCATTTCACAGTCTCTAGGCCGAAGACGTTCTGGAAACTCTCCAGAACTGCCCGAGGATGTGATTGGGAGAATATATGAGTTTTCTGTCCGTCTAACTGCTTATCTCTTTGCCTATCAAGTAATTATAGGCCCCAGCCGGGATATTGGTAAAAAAAAATGTGAAATTCTATTTTGGATCTGGTGCGGAATCTGATTAGTACATACAGGCAGCTACATGCTATAGCTATAGCTAGAGAAATATATGCAGAGACAGGGCTGGGGAACAGCAGAAGTGGAACTATGTGGAAGAGAAGGTGTCCACTCTGGGAGAGTGTACTGCAACAGGACACTTCACCATCCTTTGGACATTTGGACGTCATTGGAGCAAATTTGACAGAAAGACAGCATATAAGAATAAGTGACAAATGCAAAATGCTTGAGTCAAGTTGCAAGAGATGTAATGTGATGGAGTCATACCTATGTTCTACAGGTTTATGAAGCACATTATAGGAACATTATGCGTATTATTATGGTATGGGCTATTGCTTACAGCTCCCGGTAACAAAGGCTCTCACTTGACAGGACTTGTAAAATGGTTGAAGTCATAGATTCCCCCTCAGGTGAACCTTTAACTCAACTATAACTAGTAAATCATCTTCCAATGGTCACACTTCACATCTGCCGTCTATCTGATATATCGTGACCTCATGACTCCAGCATGTAATAAAATACTGGGCCTTGGCAGCTTAAGACCTTGGGAACATGCTGTTTGTGCAACAGATGAGACCTCACCATTGTGTTGTTGCCTTCTTAATAATAAATCATTATTAGTTTTTTCCTGCTATTGTGAATGCATGAAAAAAACACACCAACACACCCGGCTGATGAGCAGCGACTCAAACTCATTTTTTTCTTTTTTCTTTTAAGTGTTAATGCCAGGGGGCAGTCCAGTTGTGAGAAAGTCCTTTTAAACACAGTGCTCAATTAGACTGCCAGTCACTTGTTTAATGTTTATCTATCCTCTTAATTTGACATTAATTAACTGAGCATGTGGTGGCAGAAGCTTATCTGCTACACCTGGAATGTAGACAAAGTTGAAAGTGGGAGCAAAACTTGGGATGTATGAAAATGATTACCACACATTTAATCAACTGAATAAGTACTGGAGTGACACAAAAAGCACATCTAATTTGGGGGTGTTGATTTGTCACATCCTAATTTCTATGAGAGGGCATGTAAAAAATATACTCCAGTGTGTTTGCCTTGCTGCAAAAGCGAAGAGCGGTTAAGGTTACCGGCAAAAGGTTACCGTTTGCATTGCGTAAATAAAAAATAGTTCCTCTCTGATTGGTATCAGTGGCATTATGAGTGTGCTGACATACCACAGATTATAAAATATGCATGATGGCCAAAGACTGCCACATCTGTGTTCATTGGTCAACTGAAACCCCACTTGGTGTGTGAAAGCCAGTGAGGACTAGTGTCCTTAGAGGATGCTGCTGTCAAGGTGACACGTTCCTCTCATCTCAGTTATCATTTGACCATTTTGCACAAAGTTGGTACAACAATTTTGAAGCACAGCTACTTGAAGTGGACATAACGCACACATTTCTCAGTTAAGTAGATTTTATTTATCATTATATAATAAATATGTTTCTGAAATACGGGGCACATTTGTGTTTATGTTTAGTAAACAAAGAACACATATACTTCAAGTCAGATAGTCAGACTAGGAACAGATGATGGTGTGCATCTCTCTGTCCAATCTCCCTACAGTTTAGGTGTATTCAAATAAAGGACTGAAACGATATGAAGGAGCTGTGGGATCACTTTCTCAGCTCTGTCACAATGTATTAGCACTTAATAGAATCTCAGAGTGCATCCTTGTCCACATGCCAATGAGGTTCCATTGTTGTGTATTTGATGTCAATTTATGGGAAACACATGCATAGTACATGAGCAATACCACTGAAGTGAGCTGCCAACGGAATTTAAATTTGCACACTGTCTGACATGCTGCACTTACACCGACTGCATGACCTGCACCGAGTCTCATGTCTTGCTTTGACCATCGCTGAATACAAACTAAGACGGAGATATGAAGCCTGTGTTTTCAAAGAATGAATGCCTGCTGAATTACTGAGTTTCATTCATTAGAAAGCATCATTTATCTCTCTGTTCTCCAAACAACACACAGACATATTGGAATCTAAAACGATTTACTGAATGTATTTACATCACTGTTACACACTTTGGACAATTTGTTTGTCATCCACCACGCTTGTTTTCTACGAGTGCGTGAGACACTGCGCTGAATACAAATGCCATGAAACAATACCGCCGCGACCTATTGTCACACACTGCAGCAAACCCTGGAAGTGACAGCAGAAATACAGTCAACATGGAGGTCTAGATAGGGGAGAGTCCATCCATCCATGGCTGCTTGTTACTCTGCGGTCTGGTTAGCTGTGTTACAACTGAAAATGCTAAATCTCCATTTTCTAGGATTGCGGTAAAATCTCATCACCCGGTCCTTTCTCTGTCCTTCTACCTCCACTTAGTTGGCCATGAAGGGAAAACCACGACTGGGGAGTGACTGTTTCTTTTCCTGAACCAGGTCATGACCCACAGTTCATGACCACATGTGAATGTCGAGACAAAAAACAGACTGGTACATCAACAACTTTACTTTCTGGTTTTGCTCTGTTGTCATCACAACTGGACAGTGGAGAGATTGCGATACTACTACCGCTGCATCGACATCACACCAATATGATGTCTTCTTGCCCCCTCAGATCTTGAGGTACTTGAAATCCCTCACTTAGTGCAAGGACTTGTTGCCTCCAGTGAGAGTGAGTGTCAGCCAGTTCCATTGGAGACCCATTGCCTCAGAAGTGTTGAACCTCATTCCCGCTTCTTCACACTTGACTACAAACTATTGCTGCAAGTGTTGAGGTCACAGACTTGATACCATCAGGTCTTCATCAACTTAAAAACTAGTGATGAAAGCTTTTGACCAGCAAACTGCCCTGTCTGACTTACTACCACAGACCCTGAAATAGCCAGTTTAGGTTTTCTCTAGACGCCCAATGCACATGGAAAGGAATACTCCAGGATTGATGCTGTTGTAATTAGCACACACCCCTGACTCCACTTTTTTCAACAAAGGAACAACCACTCAACCTCTGCACCGCCCCCAATTCCCACGCAATGCCGAAGAGATGAGGAGCACTGATGTTCTTCAACAGTCACAACCTCCAGGATTTGTAGACAAATTTCACCAGGTCTGGAGCCTTGCAACTGCACAGTTGTTTGACTACCACATCAACCCCCTCTGGAAAATCTCACTGTAATCCCCTATCGTTCTCCATCTGTGTTTTCATCAAGAAGGGTACACAAGTCAGAATCAGGAGTTCTTATATTATAGAGGAGCTTCATTCCACATACAACGAATCCCATGCCAAATATTCCAGCTTTGACATTCATAACTCTATAGATAACCCCACGACTATATGCACACTAAAGATCCCCCATTTTGTCAAGGCTCTCTAAGTGCGAGCCCTGGACTTATTCTTAGCAGGAGAGCAATATCAATGGTATTTCTTGGTCATTATGCTCATTTGAACTATTCTTTGTCCAATGTCTCTCCAGAGACCAATTTGTCAAGGCAGATCCATGCGAAAGGTCTGAGCTCTAGGTAACATTCCTGTGAGGTTTACGCCAAGCACACCCCAGGTACAGGTTGATGTGGGGAGGGAGTGGGACAAACCTCTCCACCACAATAAGACAGTGGCTCTGCAGAGGGGAGAAGAGGAGATCTCCAGTGCAGTGAAGGGACAGTGCAGACTGGTTTGAACATTTCGAAGAGCAGATCTGGGACATCCCCTCTTGATAATGATCACAAATGCAGCCACTCCCCAACGTGTATCACAAAAGAAAAGATAACAGGTGCAACACATACTCAACCGGAACATTTTTTCCTCAGAGGGAGGGGAAAGACAGAGAAAGAGAAATCTGCACCTAAAATAGGAGACATTTTCGAAGATTAATCTTTAATGGTGCATTTTGAGTACTACTGAATTTGAACAAGAATAAACATACCTCACAATCTGAACTTCGCTGAAATGAGTGAAAATCAAACATAATATAAAAATGACAAATCAACCACCAAAAACAAGCATCTACATCTTATCGTTTACTTACAGACAACAATTTTGGGATTTTTTAGAATACATAATCTTTAAGTTAGTGATAACAGAGCAAAGTCTCGTAACACAGTTTGGCACCAGTGAATACTGTTCAGATGTTGGTCACACACATACAAAGCAATCACTTGTAAATTCTATTCCATCACTTGATAGAAACATTCTTATTCTCAACAGTCTCATTGTAGAAACAGTCTGCAGGGGTCCAGAGCTCAGTGGGGTGAGCAAACAACATGAACTTATACTTTGTGGTTGGTCACAATGATTGCACTGCTGCACCACTTCATCATTAGGCTATCCTGCTTGCTTGATTGGCTCCTTCAACGTTTCAACAATCTCTTATCAAACAACACAATTTTTCCTGGCGGTTTTCTCAGAAGGAGCACTTCCTCTCTTACTAGCTGTTGTATCATGAAATCAATGTCCTACTTTGGCAGAACAGGACCGCACTGTTTCAATAGAGGGTGCAGCATAAAATCGAGTATGAAAGACTGTATTGCAGGCCATGGCGTCTTTCCCTGAGGAGCTGGCAATCGAGCTACTGTAAATGCTGAGGCAGAGCCTTGTCCCACCGCTTCAGATAGATACTGACTGCGCCAGTGACAACACAGAGAGTCTCCTCAGCTTCTACTATCCAACCATGACCGTCAACATTTCATCAAATTCTGTTGGGACACTGGAGAGTACAGTGCCATAAGCCAGCATCTGTGATAGTGTGAGGGAGATAATGGCCATGTTAGAGGTCAGAGGGCCTTGTGTGTCACCAACTTGTGCTCTGTCAACACTGCTAATTTTCTACATGCCGCACATCTGGAGTTTTTTTGAGTAAAAAGGAAGAGTGCAAGGTCAGGCTCACCTCCCATCTTTTACTTTTGTTCAAGTATTCCTGTGTGAGCGTCAAACTCTCAAAATCTCTCACTCATCGAGCTCCAGGTTCTTCGTACATTGTTGACCTTTTGAGATTAAAGCTGTGCTACAAACTGTGATACTCGTCACCCCTTTTTCTTTGATTAATTATTTAGAGTAGAATTTGAATGACCTTCAAAGTAGTCCAAAAAGAGGCATTGTATGCCTCGAAATCAATGAAGAGAAAAAGCAGAGAAGGACAGCAGAGGTGGCAGATGACCTGTGACTGAAGTGCAAAAATACTGTAGTG
>OMPJ01045914.1:0-19685 GCA_900312935.1 Carapus acus | reverse complement strand
TTATAAACAAACACACACACACACACACACACACACACACACACACACACACACACACAGAGAGAGAGAGAGAGAGAGAGAGAGAGAGAGAGAGAGAGAGAGAGAGAGAGAGAGACCTAGCTTGAATTTAGTGCGACAGCAATCATTAAGTCTTGTGCCTGGAATTAGTTATTACTTACTTTGGTACCAATATAGTGACATTTTTAAATCCCCTCAACTATTATGTCTCCATTGTTCTTCACATCTCCGATAGTACAAACCGGGCTGCAGCAAAGCATGCGCACACACCCACTCACGTAATGTACTTCAGCTGTGGCTAAGCTGTAATAAAAACGTGCAGTCAGAGTAAATGGCAGATATTTAACGTCTCCCTCAGTCAGATGACATAAATCACAATGTGATTCACAATAACAGGTAGGATGACCATTTGTTGAACGGCTCTCACTCAAGGGAATCTTTGATCATGGCAGAACAATGAAAAAAAACATTGTGAGTTAATTTTGTTGAACATTATCATCACATTTAGGACTTCACTGTGAGGATTCTTTGTGGCACTCTGCTCACATCTCCATGAAGCAAACTGTGAGACTGTGGGAGTCATAGCTTTTCATTTTCTGTCAAAACTGTAAATGCCGGTGAGCTCCTGGAATGTGCTTTTTGAAAACCCAGCAATTGGCTCGGGCTCAGTTTGGTGCTTTGCTTGTGTGCCGTATGCGTCTTGAAACAAATTGGAACCTCAATTAATTTTACATGCGGACATATATTAAATTAAATATTTGGAGCATGTCATCAGCTAATACTGTTTGCCGGTCTCATTTATTTGAATCAGTCTTCTCTCTCCATGATGCCAGGCATAGCTTACATAATTATTTAGCTTGTACAATTACAGGCTAGGCTCGACCGCCATGTTGCTATTAAGAGAAGTTCCAAATATTCCAACTGACATTGCTTGGCTAAATTCAGATCAGATACACTGAGCTTTATTGATGCAAATTCAGCTTAAATCCTCCTTTTCACAGCAACCCATCACCTTAAAACAGTTTGACGTAGAAGATGAGCACATATAAAGTTTGGTTTGGCTTCCCATTATTTTCTGCAGGTCAATTCTTATAGGCCTACTAATTGATTATTTTTCCAAATTGATTATACACACAAGCGATTACAAATGTAATATAATTTTTACTATTGGTGACTTCATGTGATGAAACAAAATACTTAAATAATAACAAAAAGTAATAATAGCAAAGATGAAGTGTCTTTGTAATCACCAGCATATTTGTGAAACTGCTTGTATGCAAAGTATCACACAAATTGACATTTCTAATAACATATTAAAAAAGAGGGATGACTCCACCTCATTACACTCGCGAGCACACACAGAGACACACACACAATGTATGCACTTAAGTCCATTCAACAGCAAATAGTTCAGGCGATGAAATGATACACTAGGCTTCACCAAACAGATGACAATGGGAAATCCTCCATTTCATTGATGCACACTCAGTGACACCAAAAATGAGCTCACTGAGTGCAATAAATTGGTAAATTGCATCTAGTGCACAATAAATAACTTTAGGATGAGATTTCTTGAAGGTCCAACCCTGCTCGGTGACAAATTTACCCTAATTTGATCATTTATAACAATAAGCACTCAAATGTATTTGCAACAGATATAGTGACAATGGTGAAAGAAAAAGTAAGATACCAGACAAGGAGAAAAACCAGACACAGCAAAAAAATCCCTTCACCTAACAGCATACATTGAATGCTGCCTGTATTCTCAACAGGTATGATACAAAAAAAAAAGTCTAAAACTCCAGCCTATCGACCTCTCGCCAAAGAACGAAAGACATACTTTGCCACCACACTGTACAAGCAGCCTCAGCGAAGGGCAGAGAGAGTGCATAGAGGAAAGACTGGAAACAAAACAGTATTCATGATTGATGCTTATTCAAAACTAAAGCGTCAGCATCAACGTGTAGCGGTGCTTAAAAGGCACCACTGTGACTCTAGGCATATGGCAATATTGCAGTGGTACAGGTACTAATTAAGACTTTGTTTGAATGCATAGAATGTCGTCTCAAATGCTCTGTCGGGAGGCCTAATTAGTTGTTCATTACGGAGATCTGGATTTCGAGCATGTGACTGACTCACCAGGAGGGAAATGGTGATGAATGACACTTGACCGAGAGCCAGCTCAGAAAAAGCCACATAAGTTGAGACGGATGAGTTGAGAGTTGCCACACAGGAGAGAGCGAGTGCCCCGCATTGCAATTAGATGAGGCCTGGAGCTACTGGAGATCATTGACTTTCAATTAATAGGGACCACATTGTAATTTACATCTATGATCTACGGCTTAAAGGCAGCTCAATGCCACATGCAACATGTCCAGATCATTTGTTCATACCAGGCATGTCCAAAGACAAGCCCGAGGGCCAATCACAGCCTGTGGTGAAATTTCATGTGGGCCGCAGCCTCTGTCATTGAGTGTATCACTGTCAACCATAGTATGTAAATCACATCCACACATAAAGCAATTTTAAGGTTAACTAAAAGATACAGTGGTAGCACCACTGTGTGGCCTCACTCTGACAGTGTGATTCTTCACCCTTTTCTGAAGGTTTTTAGAGTGGTGACTGTGAATAAAAAATTGACAGATGACTGTGAGAGCTGGCGCTTGCAACAGGTAGAAACTGGAGTATTTTTCACTAAAATACAATTTTCCAAGAGACTATGGCTGTTTGAAATCAATTCAGTGTCAAGAGAGGCTACCAATCGAAATCAAAATCGAATGAGAGCCAATAGGGCCAATAGCATACTTATAAATTTGGTCTAGATTCTGGAATTTTCTACCACTCTGTCCTCCTTCTAGAAGAAACTGGAAAACTTAAGTTCACACACTTTGAACATGATGAGGCAGAACTCTGGCGGGCGTTACATGGACGCCCAATCTATAAAGATGGATTGGCTTTGAAGTGTTCAGCTTTATCTGGTGCTGCAGAGACAGAACGCTCCAGTGTGCCATGCGTAAGCTGCCCTCATCTCATTTGGGACTATTGGAGCTTTTGGTCCCTGTGAACCGGCTGGGTTTGGAAGGGGAAACTTCAATTTTACCAGATATCAGCTCCGGGAGACATATTTCAAGAATCTGTGCTTCACTTTGTCTTTTAAGTTAGGATGAAGGAAAAAGACGTGAAACACAAAAACAGCACAAGGAAAATAATGTGCCTGCATATATGTCATTACAATACCACAATGTCAGGAATGCCAAATTAAACCTCCAATCAAACTGTCCAAAGCTCACAATTCTTAATTTGGTAAGCAGGTACGGTTTGTTGTTTCCTCATTCTTCTTGTTTTTTCAAGTAGCATGAGTTTAGTTGTAATGATCTATGATAGATTAAATCCTTTCCCATTGCATGGTGACATTGTAACCCGATTCTTGGGGATATAAGTATCATCATGACTCATTAAAAATACACGTTTATCCATAACTTGGCTAATAATCATATAAGCATTCTCACTGCTGTGAATTTTTGAATGCACATCTTATTCTAAGATATTCTTATGGTTGGGGAACACCTCAAAAACATGTGCGACTGCTTTTTATTGGCAATTTGTTCACTTTCACTGGAAGGAAAATCTGTTAGCAACTCAGAAAGCCACAAATGCTAATCAATCATGAGTCATGCAAATATGAATATGCCAGCTTGTCACAGACAAAACATGGTAACATTACACACATGCCATCCTCAATATCACCCAACACCACTTCCAGCGCGATTGTGTGTACCAGATTATTTTTTGGGGGAAAAAAAAGACAGACTAATGTTTGCCAGCACAGGTGTGCGTAATCATTATACTAATTAAATACCAGACAAATGAAACAAGCTACTGCGCTAATCGGAGATGTTGGAGACAGCCTAAGGGGAAAATGTCTTACAAACAGCAGGTCCACTCGTTTGACTACCCAACATGTGTCAGGTGCGGGCGCAGGTGAAATATAATTGAGCCGCACAACCTTGTACTTGACCCTCCTTTAACCAGCCCAACCCAAAACCACACACACAACAACTGCTGGAAAGCATGAGAGACATCTCAACCTTGTCATTCTCTCTCTGTGTGTTCTAAAACAGCCTACTCATTACGTGAACTCGGAGAGGCTATTTGCTAAATACACATCCAGCATTATCTCCAACTGTGAGAGGAAAGGGTGATTATGCGCCCCACGTCTGTGCCGAGCCTCCATTGAAAGAGACTCTAATGAGAGACAGTTGGTGTAGGGGCCAGTTCCGCTGCTCATATTTGCATAATATCATGTTTAAATGTGTTGGAGGACAGATTCCATAGCTAAGTCCACTGAGGAGGCCTATAATGTAGCATGCTCTGGGGGCAGGTTATCAAGCTGAAAGTAAAATCATGAATTTTTGTCTGTAATTAAAATAAATCAAGACACATTGACAAGTCCATTCATCTGAGAGTACAAATGTACATGCAATTGTCAAACTGATGAGGATATTCACAAAAATTACGGATCGACTCTTCCAAAGAAAGGATTTGACTTGCCAGAGTTTGATGTATAAATATATAGGAGTATGTATAAATATATGGGTATAAGTATATGATAATGTCACGCAAGTTCCACCTTAGACATTTTTCCACTCCGAACCATTTTTGCTCATATCTCTGAAAAAAGCTTTCATTACGGATTTTGTTTTTTCCTCCATTTTGGCCTGTTTTTTGTTTTTCAGGGTTTTTTTTGGATGGAAATACCCCGTGCAGCAAAATTAGAGAATGGAACAACAAAGACATGTGCAGATTAAAATTGCCAGTCATGATTAAGTGCTTCACCCTTAGTGAGAAGCATTCAAACCATAATGAGGCAGTGAGCTTTGCATTCATTAACGAGATACCACTTTTTGGTCCGTGTCATTATGCACACATTCCAACACACAGACTGCTGATTTCCATTCGCTACACTCGCTATACCCTGCCTGTTTAATGGCACAAATGGTAGCCAAAATTTGCAAGACAGTGTAGCGAGTGTAGTGTTAAGATCAACCACCTGCATTACTAATTATTTGTATCTATCCGTCTCGTTAGCCTGTCATGTTGTTAGTTTGCTAGCAGCCACTATTCGTTCTGTTGGTTAGTAGTTTCTTTTAAATAAGCACGAAGGCTGTAAGGTAATTATTCCTTCATTCTGCCTCATGTGTTACTCTAGATTTCAGGTTGTTTTACAATGGCTTGGAGTATATCTTATGCGTACAAAACACACAATTAGCAATTATGTTTTATTTACAGGACACTGTACACTCAGTAGATACCTTTATGATTGAGTCATTCTAGATTCAATTTTGAAAGAATTGAACCAAGCAAATTGGGTTATTGCTGTCGCAATGATCACGAGAGAGAGTATAAACACCTACATTGAACATCTGGGGCTAATTCATGCTGCAGGTTTATGTGCAGTACCTGTACTTTTGTAACTACTTGAAATTCAATACCTGAAATGCAATACCTGTACTTGACCTTTGTAACTACTTGAAATTCTGTTACTTGCTGCTATAATGATAATGTGGAGCCGCTAAACGAATTTTCACAATGATATTGGAAACAGCGTCTTGTGACAATGAAGGATTCTTATTCTTATTCTTATTCTTATTCTTACACATACTCAGGATCAATGGGGTTGAAAATTAAACAACTTGATGACATTAATCTGACAATCAAGTCATGCAAATACAGAATTGATTGGTGAGACAACCGATTCTGAAATATTCTTATTCCAAATTCCAAATATTTCAATCAGAATCTGAGGATACTTAGATGATTTATAGGTTATTCATTGAAGTTGATAATAACTACAAACTCTGAAAAGTAAGTGTGAAGTTTCACAGTACAAACACTTGAGCACTATTCTTTGCTAGGGATGCTGCAGACTTAAAGCCCTGCCTGCAAAAGAAAATGCATCACAAAGTAACAGTTGAGTAGTAGACCTACACAACTACTAATCTCCACACAGTCCAATGATCAACAAACAAACTGAGTGATAATCTCAAACACAGCCCGGGTCGTTGCAAGAATGGGTGGGTCACAATCCCACAAATAAGACTGCCTTCAGTGTACAATAATTGCCATGGAGGCCTCATATTTATCTTTAAGCCTAGTGATGCAAAAGGCTTAATTATGGAGGCATCCATCTGTAAAAAAAAAAAAAAAAAAAGGCTCAACCATAAAGACAACACCATGAATTAGAAAGGGGGAATTCTGAGCTGCACTCAATTGATATTGACTTTTGAAGCTTTATCTCTGAGGTGAGCTTTTTTCCTAATGCAGCCAATGCTTCTTTAGGACTGCTGGCTTTTCTCTGTGGCTTTCACTCTTATATCCAAAATCTGATCAGCTGTGCACCTTTCTTCCTTTAATTATAACTATCTGTACCGAACATTTACTCTTCCGAGGTGCATCATATTTTTGTGACCTTTGATTTCTAAATGTTTACACATTTTATGGTCAGTTTAGGCTGACTCAATTACCTAAAAGCAACAAACAAAACATTGACTGGCTGTTTGAGTAAATGTCAAAGTTGTGCTTGTTTGTTTGTTGATTGTACAATGGTTGATTAGATGTTTGACCAAACTGAGGCAATTCATCAAGGTGGCATAAAGGTCAGGTGACAAATGATTATTCACTGTTGCCCGTTTGTGAACTTGGTCTGTAAACACCGAATATCATACAGCAAGTAAAATCCTCAAGGGAAAAACTAAAGTAGTAACTAAACAGACTTCACATGCTCTTATCCTCCTGTCAGTGTGACTACACTTCTCTTCTCTGTCTGAGAAGAATTGAGCTCTTCGGTGCCTGGAACCTTTCTCTCGACATTGAATTCCACACCATTGAAAAGGGCCTGTGTTGTTTTGAAATAGTCTGTGCTAAAATTGAAAGGAAGTACCTGTAACAGGTGTAGCCTTGGTACCTTTCAATGCACCATAATCCCAGTTGAGATTTAATGACATTTATGTACTTTAATAGTTTCCAGCTACAAGCGATAACATGTCTTATAACATACATTGATTCCTGGTGATAACTAAGAATATCGAGCTCCACTGCAGACATAGAGCTTGTTTAAATTCCTATCTGCGTCAACAAACTGTCACTTTTTGTTTTGCAACCTAGCATGCATGTTTTCATCATATCTTGCTGTGGGTAGTCCAGGTTAACCAGAGCAAAATAATATTATGACAGCTGTCTTACTTGCGCATATGACAGACTCAACAGTGATTAAATTGATACAGGCGAGAGACTCTCAAGTGACAAACTAACCAAATAAGCCTGTCGTGACATTGCTTCCATGTGACTTAAGCGCCACAGGCTCACACTGTTTCAGCATTTTGTCAGGGAGGCGGCGTGGTCTTTCAGGAAAGGTCAATGAATTGACAGAGTTGGCTCTTTAAATTGAGTCCTTAAGGTTGCTGTTTGCAGGAACCTTAAGGCTTTTAATGGCTGTTGTCTTTGGGCAGTAATCTTCTGTAACATATTGTGCGACACTGCACAAATTCTGCCCCTGATGCCCAAATCCTTCAAAATGATTTGCTATTAACCTTGAAATGGTGACTGACTTTCCTCTGCTGTTAGCGTACACATTTTTCCCACTTAGTGTTTGAAAGGAAAGAACCTTTTGATTTTCAGATTCCGAGAAAAAACTGCTAGTTACCTAGCTATCAGACACACAATGTACATACATACATACATACATACATACATACATACATACATACATACATACATGCATACATGCATACATACATACATACATGTATACATGCAGGCATGCATGATGCATGCATACATACATGCACACGCACACAGTCACGCACACACAATTTAGGCTTAAGTGGTTTCATCAGATAAATCAATTATAATCTATCTGGACTTTTCTCTTGGATAACTCAATATTTGATTTTGCTTAATGCCCATAAAAGCATTCATACAATGAAATAATTGCATCTGAGGTTGATGTGCCCTGTTTGGGATGCTAGGAATGATGAACGCATGGAAATATGGAGACAAAATACATTTCCTCATACAATGAAAGTCAAGTAGAGTTGAAAAAAAAATGAGAGTGGATACGCCTGACTTCCTCTGAAGGTCAGTCTTTCAAAGACAAGTGAATGCCTGACCTTCACGGCTCCACTAGAATCAATAGACGAATCTAATCAGGGAATGTTAGCTAGAGCACAAAACAAAATTATGCCACAAGAGAGGAGGTTAGGATTTGTGGGCAAGCTATTAAACCAGGTCAAAATGTTAAGTGTAATTTCATTAATTGGCCGGCACATCAGTGTTTGCTTCGTTAACCCAAACGCTATAGAGGAAGAACGTTCCAGCCATACCTGCATTTTGAGTGTGTGATCGCTGCTTGTTATCAGTTTGATTTCTGAGCTTTAAAATCAAATATCCAACAGTCCATTTTATTCAATATGCAATATGTTTACAGTGGAATTTATGTCTCTGGACCCTTTCTTTTGACCATGTGTCACGTTTGAATATTTAGATAAGCCCACGATGCAGCATCACAAGTTGTTTGATTTTACGCGTAGCTATATCTATTTATACCCTGCCTTTATGCCTCGTGTCTGTTTGACAAATTGCGATGAAGTTACATGGATATAATATAAAATTCAGGGCACTGACGAAAGCGCATGTCATGACAGAGCCAACTTGATTTATGCCTTTAGTGGAGGGGATGCAGTAAAGTACTTGACAACCTGTTTGATTAATAAACACTGTTATAGTTCCATTAAGTCATGTACATTAGACATACATTTTAAATTCAGAATGTGGAAAAGCACTATTAAAATATCTGTCACAGTGTGAGTAATCTGAAAATGTTTTTTTTTTTTTTTTTTTTTTGCTTGTTTCTTTTGGGGAAAGTTGAAACATTGCCACATTTGCAGTAGTACTATTAGTTAATATCGCAACTGGATGAAGGAAGGAGATGAAAAAGGCTGCATTCCCCAAATTAAAAACATGGATTAGAAAGTTGCCAGAATGTTGGCAATCATTCGAGGACATCAAAAGATTAATTCACCAGGCATTCCTTTAATTACAATGCAACTAATATGCAGATGTACTAACATTGAATAATGAACACCATCAAAAGATAATCTATTAGACTGAGAATTTGGGATGCAAACTGGAAAAGAAAGCTGTTGGGGGACATACAGTATGCAACAAAAAATAACATAGTCTTTAAACAGTTAGCGGGCAAGATTTGAATTTCCAGGTGTTCGTATATGGTGGTGCTCAGTCATTCACAAGGGTGAGCCCCACTGTGGAAATTCCAACCCTCGCCTGTGACAGATTGATGTGAAGGATTGGTGGGGTCAGCACAGTGAACACTTCGCTCTAGAAATGCAGCTTTTAGGTGAGTGTTTAGCTTTCCTGTGGAGTGGACTTGGTATTCATGGGCGCCGGCCATGCACGATAACGTAACGAATGCGCATGAGTTACAGAAGTGAGGCGATGCTCATTGAGGACCTCTTGCTCGGTCACTGAGCTTACAAGGTTTCCAATTTTCACACAAACGTGGCAGGGGCTGGGCGAGGGAGGGTGTTAGTATTTGGATCACATTCTTGGTATCTCTCCTTTCTCATCAGTTTTCCAAAGCAGCCACTCTATCAAGTATCTCCTTTGCTGCATCTCTCCACTTCCTTGAACATAACTCCTCTATTAGGAGATTGTCACTCCGGGGCTCCTCACCAAGTTCAAGCATGCGATTTTGATGGAGACCCAATCATACATTGTCAACGGAGAATGAGATAATCGATTTGCATTTGAATTGTTCTGATCACTGTTATCCTGCGGCTTTGTTGGCTTTTTAGAGTGAGGTTTTATCAGCAAAAGAGCAGGAATGCAAAGAGTGACAGCACTAATGGGCCATTAAATGTACAGTTTTTTAGGTTTCACAGCTCATGAATCCATTTTTGTCCTAAATTGTCTGCAACACCATGCTGTTTGTGCTTGCTCCCCTTTTTCCGTTGAAGCTGTTGTGTTGTTAAGGCTGTCGTCGGAACTAAAAAATATGGACCTGCTTATATCTTTAAACGCAAAACCTGATGGATAAAGGGCTGCAGAAAGGAGGCATTCACTGACAAAATCTCTTCACTCAGCCAAGATTCAGGGTTCAAGTATGCTTTTGGGCGAAACTACCTCAAAACGCACAAATGTTTTAGCAATACATTGTGTGGTTGATGCTGGTTCTCACTGTGATTTTCTCTCAAACCATTTGGCAAGCACTTGTGCCAAAGCTGCCACTGGAGACACGAAACACCTTGCAGTATCTATGCATTGAATGAAAAATCTGAAAACGATCATCACTATTGCACCTTGTGCTCTAACACAGCTTGGGGAACTATATCCATCTTCGGCTGGTTTTGTACAGTTCAACTTTCTGCGTGGCTAATTAATATCTGCAGTATCACAAAAATAAAATGTCAAAACATTTAAGCAGGATTGCGTTGAATCTGAAATTTGGATTTCATTCAGCGCAATTCAAAACCATTTCATAAACTAACTGCTTTATGTTAGATGTGAGGTAGAGGCTGTTCATACCTGATTATACTTAAATCTCTTTCTAAGAAACTGGCCAATTGCTGTTTTGTAGGACTTGCAAAATAATAGTGTTCAGCTATATTTAGTGTTCTCATCACATGTTAGCCGTTGAGACAAACAGCCAGGTCTGTAACCCACAGAAGACTTGAAAATGTCAATTTTCCAATCTTTATATCAAATTGAAAATAATTTTGTCCCCATCGAAACTGCCACAATCTTTCTGATGGTGCGTTCAATACAAATGCATATGTCTCCCTAGTCATGTGCCAACTTTGCAACAACTGAAATATCTGACAAACGGAATTTATCAAAGTTACATGCGGAGCTCAATCATAGATTATGCGTAAAACATGCTACTAGACATGCAGGTTAGGCAAAGGCATGAAGGAAGTCATCACTGTTTCACTCTACCATGAGACATGATCAAAGTTTGTGATGTCTTTGTACCCGCGTGTGTGATTGGAACAGACTTGCGGCAATGCTTCATAGGAAAAAATCATCCATGCAGGATTTTTGCCTTATTAGTTTCCTTTCATTTTGAGGGACCCAGTGACTCCAACACTGCGATCACACTACCTTTGAACCCAGCCAGTACAAAAAGAAGGAGCCGCTACACCAGGCAGACATTTCCTATTTGGCATATCAATTCCCAGTGCGAGCTGACGTGTGTGATTTATTGTGGATGTGCTTTTTTTTCATTCCGGATCCATATAAATCAATTGAGGGCTCTATTCAGGTCAAGGTGCTCCACCATACCCAGTCGTGTTGCCCTTTGCGAGGCGTCCAGGATTATGAGACAAACCTAACAGTCTCTCTAAGGAGGCTTAGATGATGTGCCGAGAACAGGCAAGGGGATAATTAACTCCTCTCTCCAATTAGGACAAAGCAATCCATTGAGGATGCAGCTAGAGACGGGATAAATACCCAGACATCGCTGTGGGAGAAGGGCTGGTGTGGAAGACAGATAAACCAGTGGAGGAAACACACATGCCGTTGGGAAGCAGACAGTCATATGCCACAATTAGTGATTGATTGACTGATACTTCAGATATACTGAGTGCCTGTTTTGGCAAATGCAAATAATCGATCCTGAGCAAAGGATCAGTTGCATACCAAATTCAATGCATTACTATCATGTTATGGAGTCATTTTAAACATGGGCTCATCAACGCATCTACATTTTTTACATCACTTTCAGACCTGCAGCTTGTGGCCTGTTTCACCACGAACACAATTTGTCTTCGAGACAATCAATTTTAATCTAACCAAACTAAAACTTAACACGGTGAGGTAATTGGTGCTATTCACAGAGAAGCATGACATTCTGTCTCACTAAGTAGCCTCTACGGACCACGGAATTTGCTAGTTTTCCTCCAGAGGCCTTGGAGTACTTAGAGTCTACAGCATTTGTTTTGCAGTAATAAAGTATGACCTGGGGAAATTGTAGTTTGCACGCAACAAAAAGTGCGAGGGGCACTGAAACAGTTGGGCAGTTTTCCCATTGCACAAGAATAGTGTTCCTTTGAGTTTTGGTTTACTGTTTGTAGTTTCAAGGGGTTGCAGCCATGTGATGTATTACTAATGGCATTTTCAGCCAGTTGGTTTGACTCCATCTGTGGAGAAACAGATCAGATCACATTTGCCCTCTGCCATGTGTGTTACTCTTTCATGAATCACAGTGTCTGCGAGCCGCTGCTCAGCAAAGCAGGACAGAGCAGACCGAATTTTTTTCCTTCTTGCTTGTTTTTTTTTTTTTTTTTTCCTTTTCTTTTTTGGTCTCACCAAAGCCCTTCTCCTTATCTCAGCATGGTAGGAAAACAAAACAAAACAAAACACACAAACAAAGTAAAACAAAAAAACTATAACAACAACAATCACACAAACAGTTCGGCATGGCATTTTAAAATATTAGCGGGGAGTTCATGAGTGACTAGGAGTGTCAGGGTCCACTTAAAATTGAACCTGTATTTCTGGAAAATCATCTGCTCACAGTGAAAAAGAATGACGGCGGTTTTGATGTTTTGATGGCATGGTGACACCTGGGGGAAACTGAACTTGGCAAAGAGGCCAAGATTTCCAAATTTAAAACAGTAGGATAATTCAGCTTGAAATCCATGTTCTGATCCCTGTGGAGGACAGACATCGTTGTTATGTTTATCTACCTGCACTGTCAAATTACTACTGAGTGATCATCATCAGGCAAAAACAACAATTGGCAGTAGTTCAGAGCTCATAAGATACTGCACAGGTACAATACATAGAATTCATTGTGGAAATCGTCTTGATAAGGAATCAACAACAGGAGAGGTTAGGTGAGGTCGGGAAATGATTCCATTAATCATTACATCAACGTCATCTCTTCACACAAGGCAAGGCATCTGCTGAAGCATCTTACGACTTCCATGGGGATGATTTCACAACTGATCAAAGCACGTCAAATTATCTTTCATGAACAACAGGAAGGAAAAAAATCATGTGAGTGGCATGAGGAGAGAGCAATTGTGAGGAATATTGCAATTTGACAGCGAAGCAGTCAATTGATGGAAAATAAAGAACTCAACAACCTGAGGGTTTTTTTGTTCAATGACAGCCTGTCAGTATCTTTGAACTCCAGTTTTTAGATATTCTCTTTACTGGTGACCGTGAAAATGAGCCAGCTTTATGCCACCCTCACTTTGGCAAAACGATTAGTATAATTCCAAGAGGAATTGACCAGCAGAGGTGGTAAATCACATCAGATATGAGAAATACTGCAGGCATGGAATAACGGCAGATGTTTATGACAAGGGATTAATTACAATAGTCTGTTAATGGCTGAGAACAAACGTCCAAGTGTAACACAAAAAAGTGAACCACAATTACTGTTCAACAAAGAGTGTTGAATTGCGTGTACCAGAGTTTGCATGTGTGAATGTTTCATTGTGGCCACATGGAAGACAACCACACGTCAGAAGTGAACAATCAGGTCTTAAAGGTACTGCAATATGTAAATGAATGATAATAACAAAAGCCTACGTCCTTATCTGAGCAGCTCTTTCTCTTTTTCTTCATGATGTCCTCCAGGCCTTATAGTTTACTGTGGTCTACGATAATATTTTTTTTCATTTATGATTTCATGTAGCGATGAAAACAAAAACCTTTCAAATGTCCCCACTGAAATATCAAAAGCCAGCCAGATTTCCTTTCCAGATTTTGCGTGACCTTTTCAGCCTACAAGCAATTTGAGGCTCAGAGAGGAGCCAACTCGTTGAGCCAGCATGTAGGAATACCAATATGGGGGAAATGTAAAACATGAGCTTCGCAGCGTCTATTACAAGGGCAGATTAAGACAAATCTATTTCTGTTTATCAAAATGTTATTTCACTGTGGATCTTTGCACTTGCTCAACTGCGGTGAAGCAGAACTGCCCACAAGTATTTGACTGTGGTGCAAATATGCTTTTGCTACCATGAGAACGCTGACATGAGTCTTAATCGTGTATAAGTGCACAACAAATATATATATTCAAATGTGTTCCATTAAAGTCAATGACTTCATTTCTATAAATGTAACATAGGCCAAACAGCAGGCTCGAGCAACTGAATGCAGTTGACATAGTCTGGTGGCTGTATTGAAATAAAATATAAGACGCATCAGAGCAGAAAATATTAGAACTCATGGCTTTCAAATGTGTTTTCATGGAAATTTGAAATCATGAGTCTGGGATGATTTCTTCTTATATGATTGCATGGACCTTTAACATTGGTCCCTTTACACCGTTCATACACGTCTCCTTTGGTGTGAAATGCTAATCCTCAAGAGCAATAGGAAGCAGTAAAGGGTGTCCTCTTAAAAGGACACATTAAAATATACCGCCCAAGTGCAGTTTTGATGTTGTTATGCCAATGAGCCTCTGAACCCCTCTCAACCATTATCTCATAGGCCTCCATTGCAAATATTTTTGGGAGGCTTGGGGTTTGACAAGTGTTTGACATTGTAAATCTCATTATGTAAATGCAATTGATCGGGTAGCATTTAAAGCAGCGGGCGTGGACCACGAGGTTGCACTTATAAACTAATTTCCACTGAATATATATATTTTTTTGAACAGCTGAGGGTGATGATGCAGGCAGTTCAATGCCCTTTCAGGGGCAGCTATTCACTGTCAATGTCTGTCTTGGTGGCCCTTCATCACATTATTCTTTAAGACAGCTGTCCACTACAATATAAATATGTACCCCTCCCTCCCTTAAGGGTCACTGCAATCAATGCTTCCCTGAGCTCTGACGGTTATGTTATATGGCCTTATAAAAGCACACTTACGCGAATGAAGTAGATCTAGATTCAGCTCTCGGTAAACTTCTACCTTCAAGTAGCACAACAACAGGAAACATGAGTGTTAACATATGTCAAATAGAAGTAAACACCAAAGAAATGTCACCCTAAACAATAACTCAAGCCAGATCTCATAAGTTCCTTTAAAGCATTAAATCATCAAGGCATGAAAAATAAAACCATAAAGAAACTGCAGGCATCATGGCAAAAGACTGATTCCTGTTTGGGTCACCTGCCCCAGGACACCATATGGGTTTGCTGAGATAAGACGCTACGAAGGAGCACAGCCCCCTGTGGGTAAACACTCGGCAAACCGGAATTCTGGTTGCCGTGTGTCCAGAATATTTCTGCATTTGCTGGCAGTGCCAAGCACTGCTCCACAGTCCAGTGGACAGTTTGGAGCCTGTTGGGTTGAATCTGGCCCCGGGTAGAAATCCCTCTGCATCCCTGGAGGGAGCACATATGTCCTCTCTGTGCATATATGACCATTGATCGAATAATCTTAAATCTTTATTTGAGAGGAGATTCTAGACAACAGTGTCTTTATTGTGATATTACCTTCTTTTGACATAACTACACACATTCATGATACATTACAATTCCTATTAATAAATACTGCAATGCTGCAAATCACAGTAAAATGATGTAGATGTAGCTTTTTTGTTGCAATTAAAATGTGAATTGATTAAATTCTGAATGTGTAGACACTGAGTCTATGCATTCTGCATCTGGAGGTTTATATACAGTCATAGTTCCCATAGCAGCTTGTGCAAACCTGCAGCATTCATGCTGTGAGGCAGCTGAAGACCAACAGCTCACATGGCAGCGACACAATTTCATTTCACGGGTTCATACAGTATGTGTCACATCTGATTGATTAATGAATGTCAACATGGGCAACCCAAGCACAAACCTGATCAATTTTTCACTCAAAGAATTTCAACAGAATGATTTCTCGACGCACGTAAGCATCTTCAGATAGAGGTTAGTCCATGACTCTTTGTTCAGGATGAAGTAAAGCCAACTTTCTGAAATGGAGCATGTGTACATGCCCTTCACCTGAATTTCTGTTCAACCAGAGCTACGGATACAGCTGCATTACTGTTAGCAGCCTTTATGATCATTGAAATTACTTTTTTGTCACTCAGCACCCTTTCAGCTCTCCACCACTGGGCGCACTGAGTCAAGGGCTCCATAATTCAAAGCTCTTCTCTGTGGTCGAGGTGCTTCACACAATAAGATACTTCACAGCTCCTTGTGATAAATCACATCCGCTTCTCCCTAGGAGCTTTTTTATTCATGCCACGATGGAATTATTCTTAAACCTTTCTATGGTAAATTTAAATTTCCCACTCAGTGTTAATCACGTTTTATTTCTTGTTCATCATCACTACTTCTTTCATTATCACACTTTTTTGTTGGTCAAGCTATCAAATTATCGAGACACCAGAACGAATATGAGGCTAAAACCCATTGTAAAACATGCATCCTCCCACCCAATAAAATACTACTGCGGCGCTTTGGGTTTTATTAACACCATGTTTGCATCATGGCGTGACAGCACACAAGTTCCCACAAAGCATTTCACTGTGGGTTGCTTTGATGTAATCACTGTGCTTCACTGCGTTTGTGCATCAATCCGACCCACACACCCACTGCTCTGTGGAAATCCCACAGAGTATTGAAGCACAATGCCACTGAGGTGCTGGTTATTGGTTTGTAGGTGGAGAAACAAGAATATATCATAGCTTGAAGAATTCACATTCATTGGTTGTTTTAATTGGTGAGCACTGAGGTTAGTTTCTGCTAGTTTGTTATTGCAAAGTAATGTCACTTCAGCGCATGATTTTTTTTCCCTCTGTCCATGTTGGTGGGTAACAGTTAAGCGTTGGAAAACCCCTGTTACCACAACAATAAAAAAAAATGCTGAATTGTAAGTACAAGCACAAAGGTGATTGAAAAATCAAATTACACAGTTTAAATATTTCTTAATCTATGTTGTTTCCGTGTAGAGTGAGGGAGAGAAAGGCAAATGTTCACTAAAATGATAATGTCCTTGCATAGCTATGTCCCTGGCTTAGAAATACAAATGTTTCATGTCCTAAGTATACTGCGCAGAATATAACCAAGCTGTGATACTCTCACAGATGTAGCTGTAAAAGTTCCTCGCATTCTACTAATGCATTATTATCCATTGCCAATTGCCATTTCTTTAGAATTATAATTGTAACATGATGGTTGTAACTTTCTTTGCCACAGGGGAAGAGAGAAGACACAGTGTAACACCAATTAATAAAAGACATAAGGTTCTAATCCCAGTTCAAAGGATCTTGAGGGTGGGCAGTCAAAAGACTGAAATAAAATGAGAATAGTGAGTAAAGATAACAATATTTGCAAAAGCACCACATAGTAACATCTCCCATGGATACAGCTGAATGAATGAGGGCTGAAGGAAAGATGGGAAAAAGAGCAGATGTAGAGAGACTCATTGACACATAGCTGCGCATGTACTGAATGTCTTCATGGGGACAGCAAAACTGTCAGCCAGCTCATCTTGATAATGGAAAGATCCAATTAAGGGCTGTGTGCCAGAGAAGTGTGAAAGAGAAACATTCATGTGCCAGCCAATGGAGAGTGGTTGCAGGTCCCTGTTCTGAAATCCCTTTTTGTTTCAACGCAGAGTGACAGTGACTGCAACCCAAAATTCACAGTTGCTCTATCAGGCAGAGGAAAAAAAACTGCCTCTATCAAAGTCTTTGATTAACAGGGAATGAACTAATTCTGCCATTGAAAGGGTCGCACATAGTTAGCAATAACCCTTGCTCTCTGATGAGTGTTGGGGCATTTTAGATTAATTGCTTTGCTTTAAGAGCCATAAATACTTCATATGGCTGTGGTAGAAAAAAATGGCTACAATTTCCAGCAAACAATAGCCCCAATAAGCCAACCAAACAGTAGATATCTGGTACAAAATGATTGAGGACTGACGGGCGACGTAAACAAGACAGTAATGGACAAATTACAGCATCGAAAAAAGGCAAAGTAAAGGCCAAGGTTTCAATTATAAGCAGACTGATGGATACGTTTGAAATAATTGATATTGTTATTTTTTGTTTTTAGTCATATTTGGACTTTCAGTTTCCATTTTTGAAAGAATGTTGACATCACCATGTCTCACATGCAAAACAATAAAAAACAAAAGAAAAAAACTAACAAAAAAAACCTCATCTTGCGCCTCGATTCGATTCTGCTTTTCACCAAGCGTTCTCTCTCTCTCCACTGTTTCTCACAGAATCACAGCTGATATACAGAGCGTAATGATGACTTTGTGTTCCTGTAGAACAATTTGTAGTTTTGTGCTTGACTAACATCATGGCTTCAGGATACTTTGCCCAAAATTACTTTGAAAATACTTTGCCCGATAATATCGGCCCATCGATATTGTTGGCCCGATATTAGCATAAAAATGTAATATCGGTATTGGATTTTTTTGTGTTTATAAAATAAAAAACGGTAAAAATAAAATAATGCTTGTGTTACACCGAAATAGTGCCTATGCGCTCCTGGAGCGTTTACCGGCGCACATATCGGTATCGGCGGTTATCAGTATCGGTAAATTGAGAGTTGGACAATATCGGCATATCGGATATCGGCAAAAACATCCCTACCCAAAATACTTCAGCTGGGCTATCAGGAAGACATATCTGCATGGTGTTCAGATATCAGGTCATTTCCAGTTCAGCTAGGTTTACATCCACAACCTCATGCCACAGAATGCTTGGGGAGCTCCCTTATGCCATCCCTCCAATGTCTCTACTCCACAGACTATTATACACCTGAGACTGTACATTGAGCTAACCTGCATGATGAACCTGTAATGTGTCACTATGTCCAATTGCGGTGTATAGTTGATATGTGTATATTTGATGTCTGTTGATGCCTTTATGCCCTCAGTTATGTTGTTAGCATACATGTTTGTATGTAGCCTTTGCAGTCTGCAGTCATGCACTCCACTCATCCGCTTCAGGTGATAAGATAATATTGTACTTTTGTACTTTCGTAGTTTCTGCCCACATTTAAAGTCTAAGACAGTGTCTTTTCATGGTGCACTTAAGACACTCTTGCCCTGTCCTATATCCTATGATGAAGGTGTTTCAAGGATGTTCCAGTCAGGACATTCCTGAATAATCTCCTCAGCAAAATTATGAAAAGTGGCTGCATATGTTGAAGAGTGCTGAGGTCATTCTTAGATGTGATTTGGAATAAGCACATGAGTATCACTGAGGGCTTACAGGGTAGGAGGTTAACACTAAAGTTAAAATGAGCAAACATACAGAGATGATTATAGGACAAGATAAATGTAGGGTCTAGAAAGGCACACTTAGGTCAGACTAAAGTCTAGCCAGACAATTTTCATAGGCAAAACCAAAGTCTGGCCAGCAGAAAAAGAAGGAAAGGAGCAGTGCAGAAATTCTGGAAAAATACAGTTTAGCTAGGGCAGAGCTTCTAAGGTGACCCGACAGCCTTGAGGGGAAATTAACTCCTTTATAGAGACAGGGATAATGAGAAGATGGTGGAGAGATGTGTAGATCAAATGATGTGGAACAGAGGATAATACAGAGACTGATGACAAAGGTATTAGAAATCAAAACAAAACAATCAGATTCTGATTACAGGAAGGCACAGACATTGGCTGTCACCATGACAGCATTTGGGCCCCTGAAGCCTAGCATCTGTCAAATATAACGATA
>OMPJ01045913.1:0-24529 GCA_900312935.1 Carapus acus | reverse complement strand
TATTATTAATTATTATCATCATCATCATCAATAATAATAATAATAATAATAATAATAATAATAATAATAACAAAGAATTATTATTATTATTATTATTATTTTATTAATAATAATAATAATAATAATAATAATAATAATAATAATAATAATAAAGAATTATTATTATTATTATTATTATTATTATTATTATTATTATTATTATATACAATTAAATATAATTGTACATAATAATGACAAAAATCAAGTGCAATCAACATATGTCCATGATCCATTCTCTCTCTCCGTCTCTCCCTCTCACAGACACATACACGCTCCCAAAAACCTGTCTCTGCAACCTTCGTTTGGACCTGAGTGATGTGTGACATTTTGTAAGTGTGTTGGGGAACAAACTGCTGATGCATTTTCATCTGTAATTATGTCATCTGTCAGCAGAAAATTAAGTGCACACAACTCGAGGGGGGAAGGCGGTGCAGCTGCGCTCAGCCAGAAATACGACCTTCCATTTTGTCTGCCGGGGGGTGGCGAGACAGAGCGGCAGCGGCGGACTCAGAGAGGGAACGAGACCCATCTTGAATTATCATCAAACAATTAAGAGCGAACCCGGTTTGCCCGTCTGCCGGTTCTGCGGACGAGATGACGTACACGAGGCTACGGCATTAATTCCTCACGCGAATACTGACGGATGGGACGTGTCTGCGCGCGGTCACCTATATTTGGAATGTCTGGTCCCTGGTCCTGAGTGAGTTCTTTGTTGTAGCGCAGGAAGAGGATCGTGTTCTTCAGAGTCAGAGCGTGGTCGAAGTAGCGCTGGGCCTCGCCCTCGGCCGTGCTCTCCACCTGAGGGACGGAGTAGCAGATTTTCAGTCTTTGAACGTGTCAAAACAAGGCTAATTCCTGTGGAGGATCTCTCTCGCATTCAGACAGCTACGGTTGACCTTTCACTGCGGCGTGTGAACTTTGTGTTCGTGCTGCTGTTCTCACCTTCTCCAGCTCGGCCAAGAAGCTGTCCAGCGTCTCGTCAGACAGCTTGCCCACCTCGAACATGGTCACAGCATGACTCTTAAGATTCTGGGGAAGAAAAAAGTACGGAGAACAAGTTGAGTCGGCCGTCAAATGTGAGAACCATGATCCTGTTCGAAAAGTTTTCAAATGTTGAAAGTTCGCAAATGTTTATTCGCTCACTGACCGGAGACAGATTGCCCATCATTAGGAAGGCCGTCAGTGTGGAGTCGAAGAGGAAGGCGATCCTCTTGGTGGGTGCAGCGGGGATGCTCAGGCTGCTCACGCTGCCTGTGTCTGCTGCAGGGAGAGAAACAGCCCACGTGATAAAACGGTGGCAAAGTGATTTATAATAAGACCTTCGGAGGGTTCGTAAAGTCAAATGTTTCCGCAGAACGAATCGGTCGAAACAGAGAACGCTTTCTTGAATGAATGTCAATGTGCTGCGAGCGGGCAGCGCGACAGGCATAAAAATAAAGTGAAATTAGACCAAAAATAACCGTGTCACTCAGACTGAATGCGACCATGACTGAATGTTCATTGGGATTAATTAGCGCTTTCCGAGAAGCCGTTAAGAAGTCGTTGTTGCTCGCTCATCATTAAAAGTTTAGGCGCGTGTGCGTTTGTGTGCGAGAGTGCGTCTGAGCGCGCCCGGACGGACCTTGGTCCTCCAGGCTGGTGGTGTCTGTGTCGGTGGCTGAGGAGCCTCCCTCCATGACGGGGCTGCCCTGCTCCCAGGACAGCAGCATCTTCTGAGGGTCCATGGTGCTCCTGGCAGACAGCACACACACACACACACACACACAAAAACACACTGAACGCAGAAATTGCCAGACAGGACTGCACAATACAGCTCCAGCACTCAAGAGGCTGTGCAGCGATGCTCTGGCGGTGCTGAATTAATTTTGCTTGAAGGCTCCTACGACAATCTGGAGGGTTTTATTATTGTAGCAGGTGAAGTGAGGGGGGTGAGCGGTTTTCCAGGCAGACGGTAGGAAGAGAAGATGCTCGTTTTGGTCTGCACAAGCACACAACTGCTGCTGTTATTGTTCAATTGTACAAGTTTTGAATATAAAAATAATTGACGACAAAGCATTCTGGCATTAATTACCACTGTTTGTGCAAACAGCAACTGGAAGTAATTCCCTGTGGTACGCAGTACCTCTGATACTACTTCAGATCCAGTGGAGTCTTTGCTCAAAAGGGGGCGCCAAACTGCCAACTCTGGACGATTTTTGCTTAATAACCTCACTTGTATTTGCATTCTCTTGCTACATTTTAACCCAGAAACTGCACCAAGCAACATCTCACTCCAACTCCTGCTTGACTACAGTTACATTTACTCATTGACGGATGAGAGAGTCGACCCCCGGAGCTGGTTGACATACTTGAGTCTGTTGACAGAGGGCGCGTTCTTCCAGGTGGGGTGGAGCTGGTCCGAGCTGATTACTTGTCCTTTCTTTACAGCGAAGCCGAGGCGACAATACATCGATACTGCATTCTGAAGAAACACAGAGGTGACAGGCAAATAGCTATTGGTTACACACAACACTGAACATCTCGAATTCAAACACTCAACATTGCAAAGCTTGATCAGTCTTGACTCCTTGTTCAATACCGAAATTCACTGATGTCTGGGTAGCGACAGCCTTAGCAGAATGTTGGAGTTGTGTCAAGATATCTTGGCACTGCATCACTGCACCCACAAGTAGGGGAAATATGTATACGTGAGACAGTGATGGATCCCACTAAACGTAAATGGCACATCTGGTGGAGAGGATACTACAGATTTGATGAATTTCACCAAGTTTTATTCTGTCCGTCGTGTCAGTTTCAACATGATCTACCTCTTTGCGTTGTGAGAACACCTCTGCACTGATCTTTTTTCCACATCAAATTGTGTTAGAGAGTGAGAGAGAGGGAAAAAAAAAAAACCTTCCTGCATTTAAAAAAAAAAAAAAAAAAAAAAAAAAGATACCCTCTGGAATCAGGAAAACACCACCATGCAAATGGAAGATGACAGTATAGAGAATATAATGTGTGGGCCTCCGGCATTTCTGGGTTTTCACAGAGAGCAATACAATGTTCAGGCTTTGTAGCACATGACCAATTATAATAATATCAATGACAATACAGTAACTATGACCTAGAATTAAAAAGAAAAAACGTGTTCCCATCCCAGTGGGCTTTGTTTCTACAGCTTTGTCCTGTAAAGATGAGTTAGCAAACACATGAATCAAGAGGGGGATTGGAGCCTATCAGGTCCAATTTCAAGCACATTACTGTTTGTGCCCTGCGGGCTGGAACACAGAGACTTTGTGCTCAGCCTGTGTGCTGCTATGTGACATTAACTTCACTGGAGTGTGCTGATGTGTTTTCCGTGGTCGCAATACTGCACAAATAAGTGACTGACTGACTTTGCTTGGTTCCACATGACCAACTCCACAGTAGCAGCGCATTCGTTACTGCGACAGCAGTCTAGGTCCATTGAAGGAAAAGCTACTGTGTTTACTAAAAACCGAACAACGCACAACAAATTTGAACTTCATTACGAAGTTCAAGACGAAGACTTAATCTAAAAAAAATTCTACTTGATTAATTTGATGGGAAACTTCACATTCCAATTGATGATTCTTTGATTATCTGAATTCCTCATTTTCCCATTATGCACTTATCGACTGTTGATCTGTTCAGCCATCTCCAAATGTCGGCCATGTTCTTAAAGAGGGTTAGGGTTTGATTGCTTTTGGCACCCCAGTGCCTGGGAAGTGCACGAGATTGTCTCCTAGCCGTCGTTACATGAAAAGAAGACTGGCAAGGAAACAATTTCGAGTGGATGAGCCCATGAAGTAGTCATTACCCCAGAGAACGTCAAGACAAGTGAAATGGAGGAAAAAGTTCAGCTGAAGTGACCTCTCTAGTGTCTCAATCACTTCTTCCTGACGTGACCGGTGTTCTCCTGAGGAGCCATCAGCAGTATTGCTTTCGTCAGCTTCCTCAAAAGTGAGACGTAGACGAGTTCAACTATTCGCGCTGGAGGTGACGGCGCTGAAAAAAGGAGTCGCTCTCAGGCAGAGAGTGAACAGCGGCTGAACTGGGTCACGCTCCGGCGCCATTTTCAGAGCGCAGCGTGGCACTGTCACAAGACAAACCGAATCCAATTTGAACCAGTATGTGTGTATTACTGTGTGAGTGTATGTGAGGGAGATCAATTTTCAGAAACTAAACTAATTTAGTACAGTGGTTCAAATTTGGTACAAAACAATAATATGTACAGTACATGTATACATTCCATACATGTAAGAACAAACATAAGGACTGGACAATACAATCTGAGGGACAATTGAGGAGTGTGTATATGTAAAAAGAGAATTTTTCATTTTGTAGAGTCTTCTAAGATAATGCATACTAACCTTAACCAAGCCCAGGTCAATCTCCAACACATTCGCCAACTAGAAGGAAACAAAAGCGAATCAAAAAACCACAGATACAGACATGATTCTACAATATAATAAGCAGACAAACACACACACACTCTCACCTCCGAAACGTTCGTCTGCTCATCGATAGACACAAAGATTTTGTAGAGAAGCGTTTCAAAGTAATCCCCCTGCACGCGGTTCATGACGAAACCTTCAAGTGGGGGCACTGAGAAACACACGCACACACACGCAGACACACACACACAGCTATAAGCAATAACCCATAATGCACCTATATAGCTCCACTATTGGGGCTGACAAGGAGTCTGAAGTGGACAATTTCAGCAATTGCCCGGCACATGATGAGGGTGCTTCGAGAGCAAAAGGCTGACGTGAACATGAGAACAGGGCAGTAGTAGCTGACGTTTAAGGGTGTGCGCGTGCATGCGCACACACCTCACACACACACCTGAGATGCAGCTGTCGTCAGATATGGGGACGTCCAAGTAGATGAAGCCACGATTGTACAAGCCTTGATTGAAAACAGATGTGCAGAACAAATTATATTTGGCAGATATTCGACAGTCTGGCTTCAAATTACCTGATAACATGAAGCAAAAACATGCACAATCATGCAGAAAAGAGCAAGTGGTTTATTACTCTAGCAACTACAAGTACAAATGAAAAGTTGTGTTCATATCAAATAGAGAGATTAACTGTTAAGTCTGATACAATGCTGATAAAAGGGAGGCTTACTTAGAACTACATTGTACTCCATGGACCCAGCCAGCTGAGGACCAGTATCGATCATCTTGTCAATGGCCTTCTTCTCCGCCGAAGAGCAGATCTGTAGTTACAAACAGCGAAACACACATAAATCTACAAGAGGAACGTGACTGGTCAATGATGCATGTGAATCACACCCAACATTAATTTTCTTTTGGATATTCAGTTCAATATCAACATGTGCTGAGCCTCCGTCATACCCTAATATCGTCCTCAGTGATGTATCCCGTCTGTGCAACCCACCACGGCTCCACTGAGATCTCCACCGGCTTGGACGGCAGAAGGTCCCGTGCCGATTTCTTGCGGAAGAATTTCTGACGGAGGAGACGCCGGACAAGGTGAGCTGACACGAACGGCGATGGGAGTGTAAAGGGGCACGCGCCGCTGACCAGAACAAGAAGCAGCCACTCACTTTGGATGATCTGCACTGGTTCATGAGGTCGATGTACTGGTTTCTCCCGATGCCGAGCAACCGCAGACCTGTGGGATGAGAGAAAAGCATATCAATGTCCACCTTAAATAGACTGTGGGGGAAAAAATGGCTTGATGTAAACATGTTGCTGTCGTCCACAGTATCTTCAGAGCTGGAGGTGATCCATGAAATTTGCTGGCTAAACCGAAATGACTCATCTAAATTCTACCACAGGAGTGTAGCCACAAGAAATTTCTTCCCATACACATCCTGCAGTGGCTACGCTGCAAGAGTCATTTGTGAAATAATTTTACCGGGAGGATAAGAGTGGAGCTTGTAATCAATATTTAATGGCCTCTACTAAATTTTGGCATGAAATTCCATCTTAGAAAAGGTGCCTCTCCTGCTGGACTCGGCCCCAGAAAGCGCACAGAATCCGATGCGGAGAAATGTGCAGAGGCGAGTGACGATTATTGTTGGAGGCACATCGTAGGTGCTCTCAAAATGGCACAGCCCAGTGCAAACATCCTGCTGTTTCAAAGACAAGGCATCCTCCAAAGTGACATCTCCACACACACACACAGAGGCACACACACACACATAAGCAACGCTCTTCGCCACATCTCTCGCCACCAATTTCTGCGTTGCACTTCCAAGCTGCCTCCAGGGGGGATTAACGGAAAGCTAGCGGCGGCCTGCTGGCAGCCTTCTGTCCAGGCAGCGTGAAGGTCCTGTGCTGCCAGGACTCGGTCCCTCGCAGACCCAGAGCCACGGCCGAGTTGACGGCACGAAGTCTGAGCACACGGCGCAAACGCGACAATCCCCAGCTCCCCCTTAGTCCGCTCGCAGCTCTGATGCAACACCATCAGAATTTCGGAGGAACGCGGTTTCACAATGTTTCACTGTGGCACAGCAACAAATCACAAATGTGGTTAAAGCTGCTTCCTGGCTACTACAATTGACGTGGGATGTATAGATTAGCTTAATTGCAAACACAAGACATGGCTCGAGTTACAACAGTTAAAAAAAAAAACAAAGCAGAGAACCATATGTCCTTAGGAGACTTTGTGGACATTTGGCCAAGTCGTGGACCACATCGATGTTGACACAGAGGAAACTTAAATCGAACCATCTGAAACTGCAGTTCATGCTTGTTCAACCTTCACATGTGCCTCAAAACCTGCTCTCTGTACTCACCTTTGACCTGAAATGATTGGCTCCACGTTCAAACAAGCACGCCGCACAGGACTCATTTCCGCCCTCTTCACTGCTACAGCAAATGATCAAATTCACCCTGTGCGCTTACGCTGTTGTTTTCCCACTGGAAATTCTGTGCTGCTGTATGCCTGTGTATTTATTCACCTTATCACCACTCGACACAATGAAACCTACTGAGCAGAAAGATATTTCACAATAAGAGAGGGTTTCTGATTGAGGGATCGAGGCTGCTACCAGTAATCGCTACATGCACAAGAGTTCTCGTTAAAACCAGATCCAGATTTGGCAGCTTGTTCAGAAAGCTCACCAAGGCTTAGCAAAGTTCAAAGATGTTTAATAGAAAAGGCTGCAGACGCGTAAAGGGCAGGTGCTCACATGGTATAGACACTTTGACATTGTGCGAGAAAGAGGAAACACGGGGGGGGAGTCGACCAAATGGGGGCAAAAAAAACTCACAGTCAGCAGCAGTGAAGTTGGGCAAGGAGTCGTAACTCTTCTCGCTGTTCATGATGTCCTAGAGGTGGAGAGAGGGAGAAGGGACAGAGAAAAAGAGGAAGGGAAGAGGAATTAAACCAGTTTTTCCACAGCCCCTCTTTGTCCTGTCGCTATGATTAATAACAGGATTAGCAGATCTGGCAACCATGCCAATTTCTGCTCCCTTTTTTCATTAAATGCTCAAGAGGGATTACCAAAACATGTCGTTGCCGGCGGCGAGATTGCAAACGCGACGGCGGCGCAGTACGGAGAGTGAAACATTTCAAAATTGAGCGTAAACCTCTTTCTGGAGGACAAATAATTGAGGCGGACACAACCAGCCCGCGGCAGTGGCGACTCGCACCAGTCACTAACAACATGAAGAAATTAAATTATTGCAAACTCGGTAAATTCCTGAGGTCCATCGACAGCAGTGGGTGAACATATGGGCTCAGCCACTCGTGCGTAATTCAGCGAGAGTGGAGGAGAATTCTGCTGATCTGTCTCTCGCCGCGTGGCACTCTGTTGCCCTGGCAGTGCCAGAGTCGCAAAACACGCTGCGTTTTATCGGGGAGAGCAGCAGGAGGCCAAACAGAGCCCATCTGACTGACACTAGAAACAGAGATAAAGGTCTCTGGAAAAGGTCTCTGCATTGCCAGGCCTCCAACCTCAAGCGCCGGGCTCAAGCAGACACTGACTGACATCTAGTGCCTGTCTGAGGAGAAAACCACCGAGTGAGCAGCGGCGCTGTTAACCGGACGGCCTAAATTTGCCTCACTTTAGGGCAGGGGTGTCAAACTCTTGTTCACCGAGGGCCACATCAGCATGGCGGTGGTCCTCAAAGGGCCAGATGACAATGGCAATTATTAAGAGGTTATAAATGTAATTTAAGGTCAAATGTAAGAGTCATTTATATGTAGCTAAATATTTGAAATATTAGTTTTTATAATAATTTATAATAATATGAATTATTGTAAAAATAATCTATAATGTAATCTATAATATTAATTTTGTAATAATATTTATTTATATTATATTCATATTTTTTACTTGTTCAACTTACAAATATTCCATTTGCGTTGATGTAGAAACATGTCAGGTCTTTGCTATTGTTGTATCGCAGAATCATGTATTTCATCAGGAAAAGAAACCTGAACTAATCAACAATTACCAGTTAACAATCAAACTAAGAGTCAACAATCTTGTTTCCTCACTTGGGCCGTGTTGTTATGTCTTGACAAACTGACATTTTATAAAGTGTATGTCTTTTCGAGGCACAGTCACTTTACCAGCAGCATGATCCATGTGCATTTTGGGAGATGTAGTTTGTGGGTCAATGCGTTTTCAAATGAAGGGGAAACGGTCACTCGTGCGCTCGAGGGCCACATAAAATGATCCAGCGGGCCGCATTTGGCCCCCGGGCCTTGAGTTTGACATCTATGCTTTAGCGCAGTGCACTCCTGCACATATTACGCCACGTTTCTTCTTAATCGCATGCATGTGACATTCTGTGACTTAAGTGTGTGGCCAGATTAAACTACTGTTATTTCTTTTCAGTGCTTTGCATCTTTCCACGTCTTTCCATTTCCAACACCGTCTCTCAAACCTCCTCCTCTGTGCTGTGTCAGATTTCTGTACCTGGAGGGCTTCTGTTCAATGACAGCAAAAACTGAGGATGTTGTTCCACTTAAATCAACATTATCTAAATGTTATCTTTTTGCTTGGGCACCACAGGGACTTCTGCATACAGCAAAGGATTATATCCAGCTTAAGGTTTCATCTTTTAGAGCTGACAAACTTGTGGAATCGCAAAATGTTATTGTCCCATCAAGCCGGCGGCACAGTTTTAGACGCCCCGAGTGACAATTAGATTAGAAACATGGGCGAAACATAATCCTCCCTAATTGCAGTGTAGATCTTTTGATTCTCCCCTCAGCCTCAGTTGAGACTTGCTTACCTCCATGATTCCTATGTAATAGGAGAAGGGAGTGACACGCAGCCCCTTCACCATGATGTCTGAGAGATGGTAGGGATACAACATCAGGTGGTCCCGGCTGTACTTCAGCAGCTCTTCGTAGTACTTGCGTTCATCCTTCCTCACGTGCCGCACTACATATCAGACACACACGGGGGAAGAGGTAAGTGGACAGCTGACAGTTAAGGGCAGCCTTTCAGTCAATCTTTATTCAAAAAAGGGAATATTGATCCTGGACCACAACTCCATCACTGCTTCTATTTAAAGCCTATTGACGCAATTTCCATTGATGCTTACACGCAAACATAATCAATTGTCCACTTATTGAAGGTGGTATTGAAGGCTTGCTTAAAGATAATGTCAGGTCTCCTACACATGCAAGAGTAGCAAAAGGACACATGATCATGTGAGGCAGTAAATTCAATTATTGCCAAACCAGATGGTTGACCTCATAGAGACCAAATCAAGGACCATGCTAGCGTTTTTGACGAATTGATGTTCACGTCCATTATCCACAGTTGAAAAGACAAATGTGCTCACCTAGGTTATTGCGGAATCGCAACTGGTTGCGGATGCTGTAGAGCAGAACGTGCTTTTCATACTCACGCTGAGAGTTCCCCAAACTCTGAAAAGAGCACAGCAAAGGGAGACGTACAGTCAGAGCAGCGCTCCAGCAGGGGTGCCGCCAGCAGTGGAGCTAGAAATAATTTCACTGAATTCAAAAGTTTAGGAAAACATCAGTAGGGTTCCAGTAACTTTGCACTGATTATCATGAAATCACATTTACAATTTCTATCTGGAGGGATGATGCACAGAGATGCATGTAACAACAAAGCAACAAAGGTAATGTGACTCTGGGAATAAATCACATTTCGGGCTAATCCCATCCTTACACTCAGGTATATACGAATAATTTAACCATAACAACTAATTCTGTTTCACATAACCTCAAATCTCTGTTAATGATTAACATGTGCCATTCATGATTTGGGACACTTGACCACAGACCATGCCACCATTGCAGTTTAAATATTTTCCTCCTCTTACACATTCATAACAAATGAAGCTCAATTGTGAGACCACTATTTTTTTATTTCTGGTCCATAGCACTGCAACTTAAGAGCAACTGGTTGTGTCTCCTCTTCATCAACCTCAAGATGAATCCACAGCGCCTTGTTTGGGTACATCTCTGTCATAAGTCTTAGTAACATTGTGTACCCCTCTCCAGGTCCAGCACAACATTTGGGCAGAACATCCACGCAAACAGACACACGTGTTGTATCGCCAGGACAATGTCTTTACTAAGATAACACCCTTGCCGCACGCACAATTCCTGAAACCAATCCAAAGAAAGTCGGGTGATGTACAGTATATGGTCATTTATCGTCTAGCACAAACTTTGCGCATGTGTAACATTTACGTGTGACTTTCATACGCGCAGGTATTCCTTGATGATTTTCATTCATGTTTTCCAGCTGCGTTTTCAGATGCTCAGATTTCCCGTATTCATTACCGTCTTTCCCGATTTTGCATGCAAGGACTGTATTACATGAACACACCGATCTCAATTTGATGCTGTCATTTTGTGTCTTAAAGCGATCACATGACATGAGGAAGGCTGAACGCAGACGCTTGCTCGTTAATTTTAATGTTAATCTTAACCTGTAGTTTGCCGCCCTTCGCCCCTCCAGCTGTAAACACCTAATGATGGGCAATTATGGCTGTGGAAGCCCTGCTCGCCGCAGAGGTCGACCACCGGGCTTCGCCGTGACATTGACAGCGAAGTACCCGACGTTCTCTCGGCGGGAGGCGACATTTCTGTCCGTACCTGCTTGACGTTGGCCGGTAGTTTATTCCACGGATAATTCTGCCTGATGTGGAATTCCACGTCCGTGTTCATCGCTAAGCTAGCAGGCTAAAAAGCCGAACCGCTTCAAGACGACCGCGCTCCGGGGCTCAACCGGGGGCGAGTCCACGGTGAGTAAAGCCCCGCGGCGCCCACCGCCGCTGACACCCTGCGAGCGAGCACGGCGGACTCCGCGTGTGTGCAGGGTTTGAATTTTGATGTCCGCGGCTTCGTTTTCCTTCACGCTAAGCTTTCACTTCCTTGTTGTATTCTCGTGTCAGCCGTCCGTCACGCTGCTGGCCGCCTACGTCACTACCGGCCGATGCGCTAGAGCGCGCGCGCCGGTGAATGGCAGAAAACAAATACGCAGAAAAACAAATAGACAAACAAATGAAACGGAATCCGGAGAGATTATTTTTTTATGTCTAAAGATGCTCAACACTTTATGTCGTATTTTGATTGTTATATTTGTATTGCAACTTAGTGCCTGTCAGCCACGTTCTGTATCTTTTGATACAACTCCAGATATTAAGGCATATCTCATGTTTTTACGTAGCTATTGCTTGTTACATACTCGTTGGTGTACTCATTTCTTTTTGCAGACTTTTTTAACGCGTATGTCATAAGCTATTGTTTCAAACATCAGTTCCAACAATGCTGTGAATTTGCACATAATGTCTTTGTTTACTTTGACAATTGTATTTTTCCAGTGTTCTGAATTGCTATTGCCTGTACGTTCCTGCAATAATTGAAACACTAACCGTGTACAGTGAAAATTAAACAAAGAAATGAAACCTGAGCCGTGCGGCGCCTCAAAGTGGTTGATAAATGACCAGAAACAACTGTAGTAGACCAGAAACTACCGTGTTTTGTTCACTTGAGTTTTACTTTTTCTTGCAGAATACTGCACACCTACTAAGTAGTATGAAGCGCAGATGTTTTGCTGTGATTATTTTACAATGCTGACTTTTACACTGAAGTTCTACTTTAAAATTTTGGGTCAATTGTTATTCATAAGACATTAAATTGAATTTTAATTCTGATTATGAACATACTGGAATTCAACTTTCCATTGAGCATTTAGATAGGTTATTAAATACTTTTCGTCTGTCATGAGAATTAATCAAAATAGCAAAACAGCAGACAGCAAAGCAGCAAAACAGCACAGCCAGAAAAATCATGTAATGGTCCTTTGTTATATTTGGCATTTTGCCCCTGCAGGTGTCAGCGGTACACTCGCTGACCTGTCAGCATCGGTCTGTCACATTCTTACCAGTAATAGAGTGTGGGATTTCACTGCTAATGTCACGATGTCTCTCTTACTGACAGCTCACTTTCCCGCAGCTATGTCACTCCATCTGTCCACACGAATCTCCAGTTCCTCATCGCACATGGCTAAACAAACACGGCAATATTTCATCTCACCCCTCCAGGAGCCGCAACAACTTCCACTGAGCGGAACTAAAGATGAGTTCATCGTGCGGGGCAGTGACATTGCAACAAAACCCAGATGCCAGTATAGCTTCCAGAAAAATAGAATATAGTGAAGTATATTCGTTATATCATGGCAGTGGCCATTGGTAGTATTTGAGGATTCTTTTTTTTGCGCAATGTGCGCTGCTTTGTCAAAATATGAGATGCTTTTTAGCACTGCATCATTTGTTAGTTCTGATTTTCACCCATTTTTTAATCACAGTATCACAATGCATCCGTGCGCTCATCATCTTTTACGTGTCAAATACAAACAAAGACACAACCTAAGGGAGAACTGTGCCACCGCGCACGCTTTGGGGCATCTGAAAACAGCTTTATAGTCCACACCAATGATGCGATTATGTAATGTGACACACACCCGGGGTGCATAAATTGTTTTCGCTGCGACAACTGTGAAGGCTGCAGCAGCCAACTCCACTGTGAGACAGAATGAGGAAAAGCAGAAAAAGGCGGCGCCTCGTGGAAAAAAAACACGGCCAGCTTTATTCAGCTGTTTCTCCAGATCAAGCGGACCCATCAGCACTTACTCTATATTTACTTACTTCCAGCGCTACTCACTCTGGGAGAGGAGGAGGAAAGGTTGTACCACCTTTGGCGGAGGGGTCAGTTGCTCTGGGTTACCTCCCTCAAACAGCACCATGGGTGGCCATCAGCTCTGAGTCAAGACCGCGTGCTGATTCTCCCCCAGACTATTGTAAACACTCTCTCCTGTGCACCCGTCTAGAGCTGTTAAGCCGGCAACCGGCTACCACACGGCCGGGTGTCATATGAGAGGCCCGAGCCACAGTGGTCCAGGATGCTATTCTTAGCTGCAGGAATGTACACAGCGGCCTCATGGCGAGCCGCTCGCCTCCTAACCGGGCTGCTCTGTTGTGTCTCTGTGTCATGCTCTTCATCTCATCTCACCCCACTTTCACTCTGTAACCGTCTCTCTCCCTCCGCCTCGGACAATGTTTGGTCGCCTTTTGGATCACAGGCCACATATTTTCTGCAAACACAAGCTTTTCGGGATAATATTCCAATCCAAAGGACTCGAGAATTCACTTTAATTACTAATGCACTCCAAAGGTGTCAACTCAAGTCAGGTACAATACTGTAATTTCTTGCTTCAGTGTGAAATTGATTTGTCTTTTCGTGGATTTGTTTTTATATGTGTGAGTTGCATGTGTGTTAGTGTGTGACTTGAGTTTAATTTCTGATTTGGGCGCGTCGTTCTTGGCAAATATTTGATATGATCCCCTTACTCTTAGCAAAACTGTAATGCAAGAGCCTGCCCATTTGTTTCTAAACTTCCAAAACATATACAATGTTTTTGTTGATTTGCATGAATTGCTTCCACATAATTGCGTTTGACTGCATTTGAATCTTTAAGATTATTGTTGAAACTCTTCAATAGATTTTGAAAATTGGCATCAGATGAATTGAGTGAACATGTCACCCCGGATGACGGGCAGATCGTGATATACAATAATGATTAGTGGTGTAAATATACCAGGAGGGCTTTACAACTGGAAGTAAATCAGTAGCTGTCACAGGACTGATTAGTGGACTTAGAGTCAATAATAGCACAAAGAAATCCACCCGTTCTAAATGACAGGATGATAACAAGCCCGTCAGCGAGCGGGGGGCCACAGACTGACGGCGTCAGCAAAAAGTCGAGCAAAAAAAGCAAAAAAATGCGCAGATGATGTAAGGAAAATAGCAGAAGGAAGAGGCAGGCTGGAGAGAGTGATACAGGCGTTAACAGAAGCAAAGTTGATGGCCTGGAGAGGCTGTCGAGGGAGATGTGGACATCTTTGGATGATATGGGAGGAACAAATCAAGGATTCTGTGAGTCACAGTGAGGACAGCTGCCGCGCAGGAGCTGTGGTGGTTAAATGTGCAGGGGTAGTGACGAATCTGTTCGCAAATCTGTGCCGCGGGAGCAATAATGGTGGATAAGATGATGGTAGGAGGATGAGGAGCTGCCGCTCCTTGAGAACACCAAGAATAGAAGGCTTGATACCTGAAGGCCAAACATGTAACGTCACTCTTCTCAAGAGAGGCTCTTATTATTCTGTGATTTCTCCACCTCTGCGTTTTCATTGTTCCATCTCGCTGCAGAATGGCTTTCTCCTTTAAAGACCAAGAGCTCCCATCCCACCTACTCGCCCAACTCAACATTCTTCGTCAGGAGCGCGTCCTCACCGACGTCCTGCTCTGCACCGAGCAACAGGAGGTTCCCTGCCACAGGAACGTCCTGGTGTCCAGCAGCCCGTACTTCCGCGCGATGTTCTGCAGCAACTTCCTGGAGAGCAGCCAAGCCCGCGTGAATCTGAAGGGGATCTCGCCCGACGTCCTCAGCTGCATCGTGGACTATGTCTACACGGGCTGCGTCGCCATCACCATGGACATCGTGCTTCCGCTCATGCAGGCGGCGTCCATGCTTCACTACGGACGTTTATTCGAAGGCTGCTCTACGTTTCTCCAGGAGCAGCTGAGTCCGGAAAACTGTCTCAGCATGATTCGACTCTCGGAGATCCTACACTGCGAGAGTCTGAAGGAGCGGGCGAAGGAGATGGCGGTGAGGTGCTTCTCCGACGTGGCCGCCACGGAGGACTTCTGCGAGTTGTCCCTCCCCGAGCTCATGTGCTACTTAGAGGACGACCGCCTTTGCGCCGAGGAGGAGCAAGTGTTCGAGACCCTCCTGGCGTGGATCCACCACGACCCCTTCTCCAGACGAGGCGCCATCCACGACCTCTTCAAGAAAGTCCGACTTCGCTACATCCACCCGACTTACCTCTTCCAGTTCATCGCCAACGACCCCCTGGTGCAGTCCTCCTCCCTCTGCGCCGAGATCATCGACTCGGTGCGACGGCTCATGCTCACCGTCAGCAACAAGTGCAGTCGGGAGCTCAAGCCGCTGTGGACCACACCTCGCCGTTACACCTGCAGGGAGACGCTGGTGGTGGTTGGGGGACGTAAGAACAACGAGCAGACTTCACGGGAGGCCCTGCTGTACGACGAGAGGACCCAACGTTGGCAGTGGTTGGCCAAGCTCCCGCTGCGCCTCTACAAAGCTGCGTACGTGTGCATCCACAGCATCTTGTACGTGGTCGGCGGCCTCAGTCTCTGCATGGCCTCGGGCGACAACTCGGTCAGCGCCACCGTTTACACTCTCTCGCTGAAGACCAACCAATGGCGGACCGCCGAACCCATGCTGGAGCCGCGATACGCCCACCAGAGCGTGTCCTATCTGCACTTTATTTTCGTGTTGGGTGGCATCGGGGTGGACAAACAAATCTCTCAGTCGGTGGAGAGATACAACAGCATGTTCAATCAATGGGAGGCCATGGCGCCCATGCCAACCGCCGTCCTCCATCCGGCCGTTGCTGCAAATGACCAGAGGATCTATGTTTTCGGGGGCGAGGATGCGAAGCAGAATCCGGTCAGGCTGATACAGGTAGAAAATGTGAATTATTCAACGCTATAAGTTTGATTTTGGTATTCCAGCTCTGTTTCGAAATCAACTGCCAGTTTGAGCAAATGGAAAATCAAAAATTTAAAACTTCTTGTTGACCTCCCTCAGTGGCAGATCCCTTCTTATGCAATGAGTCCTCTGACTGACAGTTGCCATCTGCGGTGTCTCAACAGGTGTATCACATCGCTCGCAACTTGTGGTCCAGCCTCGAGACCAGGACAGTGAAGAACGTTTGTGCTCCCGCTGCAGTCATTGAGGATAAGATCTACATAATAGGAGGTGGGCTTAGTGAGGCAAAACATATAGCACAGGGGTGTCGGGGTCATTTTCACCGAGGGCCACATCGGCATGATGGTGGCCCTCAAGGGGCCAGATGCAAATGACAATTATTGAGAAGGTGTGATGTGATGTAATGTAAAATGTAAATACTCATTTAGAAGTATATAATATTAACAATATTTTACCTTTTTCAAAATCTTACAAATATTCCAGTTGCATTTGAATAAAAATATGTCAGGTCATGCTTTTATCACCTCACAGATCCCTGTATTCTAACGGGAAAAATTCTGAATTGATCAACAATCATCAGTTACCAATCATTCAACCACCAACAATTTGACATTTTCCAAAGTGTGTATTTAGTCGGGGCACAGTTGCCGTCACCTTACCAGTAACATGACCCTCGAGCATTCTGGGGGATGTAGTTTATGGGCAAATGAAGGACACATATTAGAGACTTATTGAAACTGTTACTCAGGCCACATAAAATGCTGTAGCGGGCCGCATTTGGCCTGCAAGCCTTGAGTTTGACACCTATGTTATAGCAGGACATTGTCACTGTTATTCGATTTCTCTCAAAGATCACCTCGCAAAATTGCACACATAACGACTCAGCCGTCAATCTTTCACCTCCAGGGTACACCAGACGAGTGATCGCGTACGACACCAAAGCCAACAAGTTCATCAAATGTGAGAATCTGAGGGAACGCCGGATGCACCACAGCGCCACGGTGATCAACAACAAGCTGTACGTCACCGGCGGGCGCGTCCTCAACGGCCAGGACGGCATCGAGGACTCAGACTGCTTCGAGTGTTACGACCCCAAAACCGACGTGTGGACCTCAAAAGGCTCTCTGCCGTACAAGTTATTCGACCATGGCTCCCTGCCGCTCGTCTGCATTTCGAACAGATCCAACACATTGTGAGACCCCCCTCCTGCTGCCTTCACGCCAGGGATCCACGTCACGAGATTCTTGCCTCACCTTGCTTTGCCTTCGCCTTTGCCTTTTTCTCACCGTTCGATTTCTGCCCTAGCTCATGGCTACACCAGCGGAAAAACCGTTTCGAACCGTCTGCATTCCTTCACGCAGCCCCAGCGACAACACAGGCCGCACGTGCAAACCCCGTCGCAGCAGCTGCTCAGACACCGAATCCAGAAAGCGCTTAACACACGTGTTTGCACTCGTTTGATGCTAACTGAAGTGATAAGGCTTCGATGAGGCTGACGTCTGTCTGGCCGGCAACAGGAGCCGGCTTTACTGTCTGTGTGTGTGTGTGTGTGTGCGTGTGCATGTGTGTGTGTATGTGTGTGCGTGCGTGTGTGTGGCATGACACTGCAACAGGCAAATTCCACGATATCTGCACTTTGAAGACGACACATTCCTCATCAATGCCGATGCCTTTGTCATTTCACTGCATACCCAATGAGTTTGTGACTAATACAACTCTTGAATCTTGAAGCTCAAAGCCAAGATGGTGTGTTTTTTCTTGACGCAAGTTCTTGTTGACAAACTAACCTGGAGTTGGATCGAGAAATTTAAACTTTATTTGCTAAATGTTGCCTGGTTGAGCAGCTCTACTTAAATAAGGACACTTAGGCAAACTTTAGCTTTGTGCTAAGTTGATCCCAGAATGAGAAGATACTTGTCATTACACCTCACCACTTCTTCTGCAAACTGTCTCAGCATTTCCCTCACTGGTTGTTTACTTGCAACTTTAACTTTTTTTTGTTGTAGTTGCTAGATTTTTGCTAAAAGAGGCAGCTAAGTTAAAGTAAAACAAGGTGTGATGAACCTGCCATAGGTGGAGGTGCAATGAGGTCGAGAAGGACCGTGAGCTTTCCCAAAATGATGGCATAAGAGGACGAAAACGGCAAATTTATTAATCTGAAGATGAGATCTGGTATCAAGGCTATGGAGACCTTTCTCAGGTTTCAACCACAATCGGTCCATCTCTGGTTAAGTGAAATGGAAAGCGTGTTTTCCGTCTTTCCCTCAGCCGCCTCGTGACTCCTCTGTGTCTTCACTCATGGTGGCCTTCTTCGGTACCGCCCACCCCGGTAACCATCACCATGGCAACCTTTCTATCACCCCATTGTCCTGTGGCACGCATTTTCTGCTCCAACACATGACGCAAAAGATTTTGCTGTTACTTTGCACAACTGAGAAAATTAAACATGTCTCTGTAAAATGTGTAATTTGAAGTTAAAGCTTTCAAAGTTGTCAAATGTGGACCTCCATGCGTGACTTGCTTTCTCTTTCAAGTAATGCATGTCATACACGTGTGAATGCACTGGTTTTTACACTTTCAGCTTGAGTAAATCTCTCCACATGCAAGAACAGCTGGCAGGCTGTCTGCAGTTGAATTTAGAGCAGATCTAAATGTGTTACCAGCTGAGTCACACTCCTCTCATACTCGCGGGGAAGATTGTTGACAGCGCACCAAGTCGTGTCCACCAGGGACCCATTTGCTCCCGATACATCAGCGGACAAGGACCAGCGCCTTCATTAAAATACTGTTTCCTATTCGACTCACAAGTAATGTTAATTTGATGTCGATTATTTTGAGCGGAGGCCAAATCTCGTTCACACCGTACGGTGAAGTTCGTGCCTCGCATGATGTCCCTCGCTGAACCTGGCGGCACTTAAGGGCACGATTTATCTTTGAAGTGTGTTTGGCACGGGGGGGCGCACATGGATCCCCTCTTCTCCGGTTACCCCCCTTTCACAGGATTGTCGGGTGTTGGGTGTGACACTGTTAGCATGATGGCGTAAGGTGTGAGTTTACCGAAAGGGGGCGGAGATCCTGGGGTCAGATGTCACTCGCGGATTTTCATCCCGCGCCCATTAGATGGGGAAGGCCTAGCGATCACCTTGGCACTTAACTTGCTAACTTTGCTAACCCAGCGACCACCCAGTCCCAGCCCAGCCCATTAGCCAAGTCAGTTGTCATGTACACCATCCAGTTCTCCACACTAGCGATCAACCAAAAAAAAAAACATCTGTGCTGAGCTGCTGATAAATACCTGACCCGTCCTGGCTGTTCTCTGATGAGTGTTTGTGTGCCGCCTTTCCATGGAAACGAGTGTGTGAGGGTCACCCCGCAGGGCAGCAGTGGCACAGCAGTTTATTTTCAGTGGTTGTTACTAACCCTCGTGAAGAGATAGCGTTTCATTGCCGGACTAGGTGTCCACCCACCCACCCACACACACACACACACACACGCACAATTGTGGTCCTGAAGGCCGAGGTGTATTCAGGCGCAGCATTACAATGGCATACCTGAGCGGATGGAACATCCAAACTGCATTTCACATCTTGGAACAAGTTCTACGAAAGCTTGCAGTATAACGAATATCTTAAATGCTACATGAGGACCTTGTAGAACCACAAAGCACGAGCTTCATGGGTGCAAACTAAAGGATCACATTAATTTGTGAGGTGTTTTAATGGTACTTGAGAGGGAAGGACTTCAGGGGGACCAGGACAAAAACCTGTCCATCAAGTTCCATTGGTGGACAGTCGTTATTAGAGGCGGAGGAATGCCGCATTTCAGGCCTCGTGCAGATGAAATTTTCTTGTTCCTTATTCAAAACTGGTGGTCCAATAATGCCTAGAAACTAGAGATGTCCGATAATATCGGCCCACCAATATTATCGACCCGATATTAGCATAAAAATGTAATATCGGTATCGGATTTTTTTGCTTTAAAACCGATTTAAAAAAACGATAAAAATAAAATAATGCTTGCGTTACACCGAAATAGTGCCTATGCGCTCCTGAAGCGTTTACCGACGCACAGATGATGACCTCATATCTGACCTGATATCGGTATCGGCTAATATCGGTAAATTGAGAGTTGGACAATATCGGCATATCGGATATCGGCAAAAAAGCCAATATCGGACATCCCTGCTAGAAACAGACAAACAAATCAACATTTTAACCTTTTTCTACACAAATCGTCCCCCAAGGCATATCAATGTTTACAACTTGCGCACCGATTAAGTTTGTTGGAGAGGCAAAAGGGAGTCAAGACATTCTCCTGCAGACATGAATGTGCATTCAATGGTGTGATACAGTGCACATCCTTTGTCACTAGATGTCCCCATAACCGCGGAGACCGAGGTTTTGCTATAAGTTCAGCCTGCGCCTCTGTCGCCCTCTGCTGGCCAAGATTTCACACCATCATACAGTAGATAAGAATGAAGACGTTTTTATTAGAACTTCGGCTCATCATAAAAAGAAAACAAATCACAGTTACAGCATGCACACATTCCTGGCAGGGGCTGGATTAAATCTGGCAAAATGGACAATCGAAGCGTGGCGTTTTTACTCCACGGGCTGGTGAGGCTTAGCGGCGAGCGTGAGCCGTTGCGGGGAAAAAACAAAGATATGAAAGGAGGGAGAAAAGGACGAAGAACGAAAGGATGAAATAGTTTTCAGTGGACATGAGTACACTTAAAATGCCTACATTCAATTTCAACGACCTAGACAGGGTGCGTGACACACACGCCGATCTCAACACAATATCTCCATCAAAAACAAAATACGGGATAATGTGCTCTATGCAGACATACCAAACAAATAAACTGATATCTAAAATATTGAATAATAATAATAACAATAATACTTTCATCGATTTTACCATTCTGGAGGGGAGTTGCTAACGTAGAGAACGTAGAGACTGTACAACAAATATAAAATAGAACTAATATTAGATTTACAAATGACATCAATACAGACTTCAACGTTTGCAGTGGAATTTGAAACTCAGCAGGCACAAAGAAAAAATTAAAAACATGGTAAAATTATTTTGTGAATTTGTCGATGTGAGCGTCCAATTTGGAAGTATTTCGATCTCAAGCATGTACACGATCATTTTCCCAACTCTGACTGTGCTTCTGTTGCCCCGCGTCCCACGTGGAGCGTCAAGAAACAACACATATCGGCTCACACCTCAAACATCACCCCTGGAGATCAACACAAACCTGTACAAGTGCTCCATAGCTACAAAGGCATTCAAAGAGATTAATTACATATTGGCACCAGGCACGGAATTTCATTTACATTATAACCAAGTGGCTAAAACCCACCTAGAACAACGCTCCACTATTCTCGCCTCACAATATCTTCTATCCAGAATCATCTGAGAGAATAGTTGGATTTTTTCTTTACAGGCAAATTTACATTTCATCAAAGCCATCAAAAAAAAATCGTAACATTTGGCATCACCGTTGCTGGAAGATGGAGACGTAGAGGAGGCAGGAGCTGAAGAAAGAGAAGGAGGAGGAGGAGAACGGGGGTGCGGGGAAGCTGACAGGCAGGAGGGGAGATGTAACCGCTGCAGACCTGACCAAAACATCTCCACTGCATTTCTGTCAGAGGACAATCAGTTCGTTCTTCCTGAGAGCTCGAAGTAAAAGGGTGGCGGGGCAGGATTGCGTCGTCTTTCACATCTGAGATAACGGTTGTTGTTGGCGTTCTAATCACTGCGACACGCATCTGCTACTATTGTTTACGTTCACTTACTCGCCTAACAACAGCAACATCGGCGACACACCTAACGCGGTGACAAGCAAACATGGCCATCTGATCACACCTACCCTAAGACATTAATCTGGCGGCTAATAATGCTGATTCCGACTCCATCGGCGCGGTCACAGCTGAACAATAGCGAGCTTTCCTGAGAGGGAGGTGACAGAGGTATGACGACCTATGTGGAGGGATGGAGGGGCTTTGCGGTCGCTCCGGAGCCCGTGCACGAGATAAAGACTCTTGAGATGCGCTAGCGATGTTGGCTAGCGAGAGAAAACGTAGCAGGCTCTAAACCTCCTTGATCGTGCGCTCTGTGGGCGCGAAGCCCGTCGATTTGGACGAGGACATGTAGAAGGACTGGGTCTTGCGGTTGAGACGGGCGCGCTTGCTGGCCACGCTCAGGCTCCGCTTGCTGGAGGAGATGATCTCCGTGATGAACTTCTTGCAGTCCACGCACACCTCCATGGCCACCCAGTCTTCGGTCAGCTCCTTGGGCAGCTCCGCTTCGTCCAGCGACGCGCCGTCCTTGCTGCCGTCGCTGCTGCACTTCGACAACCTGGTGACAAAGCAGAGGAGAGGAGAGGGGATGAGATCCGAAGAGAGCAGCCCTGTTTTGTCAGCACGGTCAGGAAATTGAGAAAACCATGTCGGCGTACTTGTGAACGCTCCGGCGTTGGCTTTGTCGATTATGTCCGGACCCGAACGGTTGCATTTGTGGATCAGCGCAGGCTGCACTTTCTCGGACCACCGTGCCGGGCCCCAGAGAATAGATGGGTAAGGTGGCGTAGGGCTTAGAGGGCAGGCGCATCTGCGGGGGAGGCAATCAGACGGGAAATCATTAATTGGAACTTGTCTTCCTTTGAGCGGCTGCGTCATGAGGGTGTAGTTTCAAGTGGCAGAGGTGCAGCTGGGGAGAATCTCACCTTTTTACAGCACTGCGAGCACACCGGCCTGCCAAGGATGAAACAACGCGACAGTTATACCAAACATTGCATCACTGCTGCAGGTCAACGGTTCATGGTGGACATGTTTACCTTTTGCAAAACTGGCAGGTGTACGACCAGGTAAAGAGAGAGAACTTCTTGGTCCGACACGAAAAGCAAAGCTAGTAAAGGAGGGGAGAGAAGGCAGGTGAGAGGGAGAGGTGGAAGCGTGACACGGCCCCGCAAACCTCCAGGATGTAAGCAAAGGGTCCTCACCTTTCCTTTCTTGAGAGCGTTGTAGACGTCCTTGTACTGCTGAAACTTCTCCAGCTCGGCTTTGACCAGAACCTGCCTGATGTGCATCACCTCGTCCACCGTCAGAGCCAGACACTCCACTGGGAAGCAGAATTCCTCCTGCGAAGGGCGGAGGAAGAGGTGTCAGGTCGAGACGACGGGGGTCGAGACGACACGCTTGCGTGTCCAACGGGGGAGACGGACTGCGAGGCAGACCCGCACAGTGACACACCGGGACAGGAGGCTTCCCAGTAAGCAAACACCGTGCTGACAGAGCCAAACACAACGTTTGTACGGACAAACAAACATGCGGTGAGGTGGGTTCAGTAAACCAACAGGTTTCCCTTTATGGTGCTTCAACTCAAACACAGGTGCAAGGACGATAGAACACACACACACACACAGGTGAGGTTATTAACACACAGGCGAGATGTTCCTCATCTCATCGTCTGCCATCTAAGCCAGAGTATCCACAGGTGTGGTATGAACAGATATTTTTGAAAAGAGAAAAGTGGCCAAAACAAAACGTCTGGATTCCATTACAAGAAATGGCAATGATGTAGCGCCTAAACACCTACCTAGCATAATTTGCTTGCTAGGTGGGTACCTAGAACAAATTATGCTAGGTAGCTACCTGGCATATTAATGTATGCTAGGTAGCTACCTGGGATATTAAGCTAGGTAGCTACCTGGCATATTATGCTAGGTAGCTACCTGGCATATTAATGTATGCTAGGTAGCTACCTGGCATATTAAGCTAGGTAGCTACCTGGCATATTATGCTAGGTAGCTACCTGGCATATTATGCTAGGCATATGCCAAGGAGCTACCTAACAAATTATTGTCTAATTTATGTTTATTTGCTAGCTGGCTGTGTCCTGTGTACCTGCCACACCGTTGTATGTGCTGCTAAGTTCGGACAGCTAAGCGGGAAAACGAGGCAGAAGGAAATCCCGCCTTGCTGGAACAAGGCCTTAGTGACCCAAAGAACAGCTGGTGTGGTTTCCATCAGTGGCATTACATCACTGCCTTTTCACGGAAGGTTTTGGGAAATATTAGCAAATCTTAGCATTCTGGTGAGCAACAAGCCGCCAATCACCATCCCACCAACTCCAGCTTAATTGATCCAGAGACACGTTGACATCTATCTTTAGATGGGGTAATGCAGGTTGGATGGACAAGTACCCCCGTCCCCTTGCATCCCAAACCCGGCCCACCACAGAGGAGTTAGTTAAAGAGAAAGTTCTGATGATGCGTAGCAGCACGGAACGTACCGGGCCCTTCGGAACGCCGTCGACTTCCACCTGCCCGGCACAAGAGAGGGAACAGGCACGTTCAAACACAGGCGGAACAAAACTCCGAGGGAGGTCAATCAAAATCAAAATCAAAATAGCGTGCGACCTCCATGCG
>OMPJ01045912.1:94378-109778 GCA_900312935.1 Carapus acus | reverse complement strand
GGGAGATGGTCGGTTTGTAGGGATCGTCTGCAAACCAATACTCCTCCTGCCACATCACCATATCAAGATGACAGTGAACACTGACAAATACAAATATCTGTGTCAGTGGGCAATAGGATTTTAAGACGCCCTAATTGTCTGTTTTTACCATTGTTTACCAACGTTTACGCCCGCTGGACGCCTAACTCGTCTCCTCTCCCGCTCTCCCTCAGATAGCCGCTGCTAATTGGCAAGGGATGTGTCCAGACTTTAAGAGATATAAATGCGTTGATTCGCCGCCGCCCGCTGCGGAGGAGGCTAAATTCTCCCGCCGCCTCGCCGCTGGCTTTGTTCTCGGAAACCTGCTGCCTGACAGCCAATGCTTCACGCGCCGCTTAATGAGTGCGAGGCTCTCACCTCTCCGCTTGTTGTCTACGGCATCGTCGCCGCTCGTTCTCTCGTTTCATCTCAAAGCGGCGGGATTTTGCAGAAGTTGGGCCGCATTTGAACGGATCCGTTGTTTAAATCTTTCCTCAAATCCTCCACCTCGGTTGGATCTCGTGTTCAGCTTGTCACCATTGTTGTCGACGTCCTCGAAAGACTCGCTCGCATTATGAAGCGCAGATTGAAACAAACACCTTGAATATGAGCAGGACTTGGATGGGCTGGAAGAGAAATGCGATGCGAAATGCGACACATTTGCTACTTTGTCAGCTGGTGCTTTGCATTCATATAAAAGAAACAACGTGATCTAACATGGCTGCTGATATGCTTTTAAGGTTGGTTAATGCAGAGACACAGCCGCACGCAGCATAAGAAGAGTAAAAATCTGAGGAATCGCCTCCAAATGTCGATTTTTTCGAAGGGTGCTGCGTCTTGATGGCCATTTTCCTTTGTGTAGCAGTGTGAGGAGACATGGCGGTCTCGGTGCCCGCTGCCCGCCTGCCGGAACCAGACGAGTAAATAAGAAGATGCGAGGAGTCGTCAGAGGTTTGACAAGCTGCGTCGTCGCAGCTCTGGCCTTAGAAAGCCACGAGTTGGAACGCCGGTGAGGCAGTAAGTGACAAGAACAACATTTGAACAACAAGCGGAGCGTCCGTCATTTAACGCGGAGCGTCTCCTAACCAGACGATCGATCAGGACAGATTGGGACACGGCAGCGGCGGCAGCTTGGAATTCAGCAGGTGCGGCTGAGTGAATGTCTTCTGCTGCGGCGCAGCGTTTCGTCTCATTTTCGGCTGTCTGTTGGAGAGTTTATTAGCCTTTCAGTCACTCAACTCAGAGAAAATGGGTTTGATTTATTTGAGCCGAGTCGCCGCCAAGAAAACTTTCAGTTAGACGGTGGCTGGAAAAAAAAGAAAGACAGGGAAAAAAAAAAACACACTAACCAGAGAAGAACAAAACAACAACCCCTGTGAAGTACTTTGGAACTGACAAAAGAATCGGAAATGACTTTTTGATTTATGACTCCACATGTCGTGGACAAAAACACAGCAGCCCATTACTCTGCTGGCGCTGCCTCGGGAGCCGAATGCGTGTGTCGTCACACACGTTGCGCTGACATGCCGGAGGCCCCGGCGCTCTATTTTTTTGTCAAGCTAACTGATGGTCCAGAATTGATGGCGCTGTGGGAGCTGCCAGGTTTTCCTCCTTTCCCGCGAAGTTCAATCACTTTGCGGTCAGCGGCAGTTGCTCTCGTTTCCCTTTCCATTCCCGTCCAACTGCACGTGCGGTTTCCACGCAGTCTGGGACACTTGGCGTAATCCGGCCGAGGCCCGTTGGAGTCTTGGCAGCAGTTTGCAGCGGCGTAATAGCCACTTTTATGAGTTGCTTTACAATTGCTGAATCATGAGTGTTGGGAATTGATTTTATTTCTTTCTTTCTTTTTGTGGGTTCTGTCTGTCTGTCCTCTGGGTTCAGTCCAACGCGTTCACGTGTGCTGCGCTCTCATAATCTATGAAGCCGTCTTGGATATGAGAGTGGAGATGCAGTCGTGTCGAAATTTCACCTCCGCCGTGTTTGGATCAGCTCCTAATCAGCTTCTAATCACCGACGTCCGCCTGTCGGATGGAGGCGTAATTGTTGGCGTGTCGCTCGGTGATGAGACGAGGAAGAGTCGCGTCGATCTCGTCCAAAGTGTCTGAAGTTGTTGTCGTGATCCAATATTACATCTCTATCTTTCCCTCCTCTGCACCCCCTGAGGCTCAAATGGACCAAAATGAGAACTTTTCAGCCTTTAAACTGACTTAATAGCTCGTAAAGCTGCGGTGCTAATCAAAAGAGAGCAGACTGTCTAAGTGTCGCCGTAATGGTGCAATGATGTCTCGTAACCTCTCAGGTATGCAAGTAATGATATGAGATGAAATGCAAAAACATTGAGAGTAAAGGATTCACTAAAAAAAAGAAACAAAGCTTTGTGATTTCAGATTTTTTTGACCTGTAGTCATCAATCGTCCACGTTTAGGGTACAAAGACAACGTAAATTCGTTATTGTGTTGGGATCTGTGATGCGTCTTATGCCAAATTTATTTATTCTCATCCAACCACTTTGTGAGTGTTTCTGTGAGTGACTCTGCTCAAGAAGCATTACATCAATTTGTGTAGATCATCGCCGCCACGAGCTGTGGCTGTTGAGGATTGATTGACACATGAGTCCAGTGTGAATTTTAAGAGGTTTTCTTCACCATAAAGTCGTCTAAAAGGTAAGCAACAGCGTGATAAACCAAAGCTATTGTCGTGGACGCTACAAACAGAATTAAAGTGTTGATTAATTGTCAAGAACTATGTGTTATTATTTAGTGGAAACCCTCTCTTAGATCAACAAAGACTGTTGTTTAATCAACAGCTTATCGATCCGCTGAGGCAAATTATGATCTGTCACCCTCGGTGCTCAAAAAAAAAGAAAAAAAAAGAAAAAGAAAAGTGAGCTGGAAAAACATATAAATACATTATAGATACAACAAGAATACAAAGAGATATATCTTAACTTGTGCACCAAATAATTACAAAAAGCTTGCTTTATTGACCAGGGAGGTTCTGCTCAGGAAATGTAAAACAGCAGCAGTGGCTGAAACAGCTGAGGCGTAAATTCTCTGCCTGCGAATGTGATGAAGTGCAGACTTTCCCCCCCCCCGCCGCTGCTCACTGGTGCGTCCAAATGAAAACCCTTGTCGCCACACGGAACAAGAGGCTCGGCGTGGTGGAGGCGCAGCGAGGCCGCTGGTGGGGCGCAGCTTATGAAATATGAATCGAGAGAGCCGGGCTACATGTGTTTGTTCTTCCGGGAAACGTCGGCCTCCATCAATTTGAGCCCTCACAAATACCTGCGGGGGGCGTCGCAGGCTTTTACCTCCTCTGCATAGCCCATTGTTGTGTCTTAATAAATGAGAGTAATCGCGTTAAAGCGGGAGAAGAGTTCAGATGTTCCACCCTGGCCATGAATCTTTTATTCGCGTTTTCGTTTCTTCTTGTGCTGCTGTTACTGACGGATCCCATCAAACCAAAGGCCAAGCAGGAGGAGGAGGCCCGCAGACTCTGCAGCAGCGACTCTGCAAAGCAGCATCACCGTCGCCGTGGCGATTTGTCGCACGAGTGCATCACTTTAGAGGCGCTAACGCCCCACGTTTTGTCGTCAATAAATAATCACCGCGTATGTTTTGAAAGTGCAGCACATTGCAGCTAAAAATAATCAATCAGCACAAACTGTGCTTTTGCCCCCGGCTGTTCCAGCTATTTTTGAGTGTTATTTTTTTTTTTTTAATGCAAACTCATTAAGGCCGGTAATTCATTGCTGCAGTGACTTCAAGCATTCCCAAACAGTGTAATGCAATCAAGTGTAATGCAAGTGTAATGTAATCTGATGTTTAAGTCTGTGGAACTGTGTTGCTTATGTACTGTATTTGTGGTTGCAAAGTTCTGATTCTGTTCTGTTATGAAGACGTGTGCACACCTGGTAAAATCAGTCAAAAACACCAAAAGTGATGCAGTGCAATGAAAGAAACACAATTACAGCTGTGGAAACATAAATAAATAAATAAATAAAACCACAACCTCCAAAGCTTGAAGGACTTTGCACAACAAATGTGCAAACATAACAGATTGAATGACCTCAAGAACATTAATGTACTAATGCAGTTAGGGTCAGTTAGTGAGCTTACAGGTTATTTTTATTCCAACAGGACCAAACTGCAGCGAATGAACTTTTTGCCAACATTATCGCATATCCAGTCACCGCTGAACGAGGCCAATCAATCCCGACACCTGCAGCTCCGTAGCATTTATTAGCTGCTAAATCGGAGCAGTTTTACATTTAGAAGCCGTGCTGCAGAGGCGCCAAACAGTTGCTCCCACTGTTAACACAGGCTGAAAGTCCAGAAATATGCAGCTACAAACATAAAAATATGACATTTTACATCCATAGGTGCTGAATTGTCATTGTTTCTGCCCGGATGCACCACATTGTGCGCGCCACACAGCTCGCTGCAGGCAGACGTGCTTCTTTATGGCGTAGCTGCAGGCTGCAGATGGTCGGTGGGGGTTGTGCATAATATATGTTTTTATCACACATTACTAGAGACATTTGAGGCAGTTAACGCACAAATCTGTCGCATGGCGGCGCCTTTCGACCCACTCAGACACGTTGATTGGCGTGCAGCAAGGATTGAATTCCTCTGAATCATCTGCCCGAAAGTGGCAGGAATGTCCCCTCGGTGACCTTTGAGAAGATGTGGTCGATAAGAGCGTGAATACGAAGCGAGCATGAGTGAATCTGCTCATATCCTCACTGCTTCTTACGAATTAAGTTAGAACGTTGTGGACCTCATGAGGAGAAAAAACTGTCTAGTCAAGAATGTTTGCAACCTTTTTGTCTCCCTCACACACAAACACACACACACACACAAACACACACAGTCAGGCACACACCCTACTGCTGAGTGTGAAAGGGGTAAACAAACAGAATAAAGCAGCAACACCTCAAATATACCAACATGTGTCAGGATTCTCAGCCTTGGGCCTTTTTTTTTTCTTTTTTTTTATGAAGAGGAAAAGGGACCACGTTTTGTTCAGAGACGCTCGGTCTTGTCTCGCGGTGGCTGTTTCGGTCCCGAGGCTCTCGTGCTCTGGTTTCTTCTCGGTTGTGAGTCATCTATATTCTGATTTGTTCTTCTGTCTCTCTCTCCGCCCCGAGCCCCTGAGGACCGCAATAAAAGCCGAGTCCCGCCGGCCCTTGTCAAAAACAATCCTTTTTCAATCTCAACTCCAGATTGCTGCCACTGAATTTAGACACTTTTTCTCTGCGGTGGCCACATTGGCGCCGCTGACTCACGGGGAGTTTTTCCTCTGCCGCTGTGCGTCAGACAGAAGCATCAGAGGCCATCAGGCTGCTTATCGACTATCTAAATGAAAATGGCATCTTATCGAATCGTCCAAGATCGCTTTTAGCTGTAACTGTGGGATAACTATGAACTCTGCAATCGCGGTCAATCTCAGAATTACTGCAGTAAGGAACCACTTAGGTGCAGTCAGGGGAGGCAGGAGAGGCCGCGCCTCACCTGTCATCATGGAGAGACAAGTGTAAGATGAAAAAATACATAAAATGGTTATATTTATCCAGTGATTGGCACAAATAAGTTATTTTTAAACATTCCCTGTTAACTGCCTCTAATCAAATGGTGAATCAGGTACTGTGCAGGCTTCATACTGTGTGTTTGTAATTCTGGTGAAGTTGGGTGCCTCACTGGCCATGACCCCTCCTGGCGCCACAATTTAATTGTTATGCATTTCAAGACATTTTTATGTCCGTATTGATTGTTTCCGTGCATGGCAGTTACAGAGGCAAGCAAAGTTTAGCTAAGTACGGGTGCGTAGGCAGAACCCATTGCACAAGCTTAAATCATGCTAAAAATAAATGAATAACTCCAAATGATATTCATGTTCGATCACAATCAGAACTTAATAAGGCGTCAATGCAAACGGCCTCTGCTGTAAAACAACAGAACCATCAGAAGCCTAACCAGTCAGCAAGGCCGAAAAAAACTGCATTGGTACGTCGTCGGCCGCTGCCTCGCTGCCACTACACGTTACTATCCAGCTACACAGTCACACAATTCCATATTCGCAGCCCCAAAAGGTTTCTCTGTGAGTACAGGAGCCAATTCACTTTCACTAGAATTTTTTTGTTATGGCGTGAAATCTGGGGTGATGCACATCTTTACAAATCACTCCCATCGCACAAAAACAAACAAAGACAAATTCTTTTTAAACTATTTTTGACAGCCTGTGTCGGACACTGCAAATTCACGTGTGTCTCTTGCATAGGAGTCAAATAAATATCTTCCCTCCACGCATCCATCCCCCCATCCATCCATCCATCCATCCATCCATCCTGCAGCTTGTCATTGTGGTTCCTCAGTGTCTCGCTCGAGAGCAAGAGTGTGAATGTTTGCTTGTATAACTCATGTATTACTCATGCTGAAGTTTATCAGAGCCGGAGTTTGTCATAGTTTTTAAGTTGTTGTCCAGATTTTCTCCAATTCACATCGAATGTCTCGGCGTGTTCCAGAATTTTAATTTTTTCTGAGCAATCCACTGAAAACCAGCCGGGTGCAATTAATGCACACTCACACACACACTGCCCCTGAAAAACAGAGGGAGAGAGAGAGAGGGAGAGAGAGAGAGAGAGACAGAGAGAGAGAGAAACCTGCTGATGGAGGGTCCTGCTTCTCACTAAAAACAGTTTATTCTGAGAAGCACAAACTGCCGTCAAATGCGAGTGTATGAATATTAAAAACACGGCAGCTCAGCTCCACACACACACGCACACACACACACGCAGACATACGCGTTAACACGTGCTGACACATAATAATGACGGCCCAGTTTGATTAAGCAGAGTACACATGCTCCACTCCGCCATGTTTGCCAACTACCACACGCGGGGAGGCTTGCAGGGGCAAAAAGAAGGGAAGAAAAAAAAAGAAAAAAAGAGAAGGAAAGCTCTATCTTCAACCCTGTGATGCTCATTCTGGCTCTTGAATGAATATTAAACACGTCTCCCGCCCGAGGGAACCGCGCGTTATCGCAGACAGACAGTCCATGTAGAGGACAAGTCGCTTTTCCACGTCTGCTGTCAGATTGCGTTTTAATCTATTATTACACCGCATTTGGCTTTTTTTTCCCCTGCTTTGCTCTGGAGTGTATTGATGCCTGAACGCTGAGACGGTGTGTATAGTCAAAGAGTTTGCTGTGGCCATGAGAGGAAAATCTACATCCAATTACGGGACCTGGCAAATAGATAATCTAAGCAAAGAAAAGCAGGACGCCCCAAGGGATCTGAGCGAAAAACACACAAAAGAGAACAACACAATAGAACAACAAAAAAACTAGCAAAAAACAAGGAGCTGCAAGTTTAAAAATAGTACAACGCACGCTGTGAGAGCGCCGTGATGGCGTCTCGTGGGAGAGGGCGTGGCGGCAGACGTTTTCATTTTCTGGACGATTTTCAGGAGCTTTTGAAGTCGTCGCCTTCGCTCCACCTGCAGACCCGGATCGGCAGGAAATTTATGGGCCCTGGTAAAGCAGTGGTGGATGGTCGGAGCGGCGCCGCTTTGATGTGCAGATATTTCACCTGCTCTGTGTGTGTGCGTGCGTGTGTGTGTATGTGTGTGTGTGTGTCTGTGTGTGAGAGAGGGAGAGTGTGGGGAGGACTGGCTGGCTCAAGGCTGTCACCAGAGGCCGTGCCTTAGCCACTGTTGCCATGGAAACACATACAGCCCCATTTGATGACAAGCATGAAAGGCATATTAAGAGGTTGATTGCCAAACACACATTGATGCGTTTTTGCCCCTGTGAGGAAAACGTGTGTGTGCGTGTGTGTGTGTGTGTGTATGTATGTGTGTGTGTGTCTGTGTGTGTGTGTGAGTGCGTGTGTGCGTGTGTGTGTGTGTATTTCTATAGCATTGTGTTGTTTCCTGAGACTAACATCTCCCCTGGAGTCTTGAGAGGCATTTTATTGTAGTAGTGTTTCCCACTTAAGTGTCTACTCTATCTGAATATTACCACTTTTAAAACGAGATTAGACACATTTTATTGTAAGCAGAGCTCGTACCATATGCTTCTTCTTCTTCTTTTGCCTCTTCTTCCCCTCTTCCCCTTTATCTTCTTCTCCTCATCCTCCTGCTTCTCCTCCTCCCTCTTCTTCCCTGCCACAGCAGATCATCCTCCTCCATGTACATCTGATCCTCTAATTATCAATGAAACACCCACAGCCCTCATATCCTCTCGCATTACATCCATGAACCTTCTCTTTGGTCTTCCTCCTCTCCTCCTACAGCCAGCTCCATCCTCAACATCCTCTGTCCAATGTTTCTAACAAATCTCCTCTGCAGGGGATCAAACCATTTCAATCTTGCCTCTCTGACTTTCTCCCTCAAATCACTCCATCTGAGCTTGTCCTCTGATGGAGTCCTTCCTCCAAAGAAAACCTGAGCATCTTCCTCTCCTCCTGTCTCTAGTGTCTGTCTACATTTGAATCTAACTTATAATTTAAAATGATATCAATCCCATATGGAGTGCAACCTCCACTTTATTTGGGGGTCAGTGAGCCGCACACCAAGGCACCCGGGGAACATTCAGAGAAACCTTGTGTCTTGCTAAAGGACACATCAACATTATCCCCCCTGGTGGACCTGCTGGCATTCAGATGCTGATGATGTCACTAGTGGTTTCATGTGGTCAGTAGCTGCTTCAAATCGTCCATTTCTTGTAATTTAGACACAATAACACATTAAACAGTTATTAACAAGTAAGTAAATCCAGCAACGACTTCAATTTATGAATGAATGAACTTATGAATAGATACTATCTCCATGTTTTCTTGTAATATTTTCTATTTTGTGTTGTATATCCGATGTGCGTCAGCATTTCGGGCCAAAATAGGAGCAAGGGATTTTGACACGACACGAATGATATCACTAACTTTGACGTCGCCTCAGCCAATACTCATTTGCATTTCCAAGTGGATCAGTGCGGCTCACGACAGAATAAACTAAATATGTTTTCATCACATAGAAAATATCCCAAAAAATAAACAAAATACAAAGCCACGTAGCAAATTTGAATTCTTCACTTTTTAACTTTCTGCATGCTGTATCTCTTTGTCGGTTTGGGCCACAATCTTTCAGTTTGTTGCTGCCTGAGCGCAGGAAATCCAGCAGCTTTGCTGCCTCCACAGAAAACCACACCTCATGCTGGAGGATCACTCAGGAAAAAACAAATAAGAGCCAATGCAATGGCAAAGCAGGTGGGAAGCAACTCTGCGTGAAAACACACTCGCAATCCATAGAACATTTGAATTCCACACCTGTGATGCAGTTCACCTGAGGCCAGCCAGACCTGAATTTCTCACAAACTCAATATTTGATATCTTTGTGATTCATTAGGTAAAGAAACCTGAATCAACAAGTCCACAAGATGGTTCCTTCACTTGGTCAGCAATGTCAGTTTGTTGACAAACTGACATTTTCAAAACTGTGTGTGGTCGGCGCACAGCTGTCGTCACTTTGTCGGTAACATATCCCACATGCATTATGGGAGATGTAGTTTGTGGGTCATAGCGGGATTAATTGAGGGATAGACTGATATTGAAACAGTAAATGAAGCGCTCGCAGGCCACGTAAAATGAGGCAGCAGGCCGCAGTTGGCCCGCGGGCCGCAAGTTTCACTCCTGTGATCTAAAATCTCACACATTCTTGCACTAACACCTGTTTTGCGAAAACAGGCAAATCAGAAGGAGGTGCCACCGCTCTCCCGTTGGTGGCTTGGGATGTTTGTGTGCGAGCCGCTGCCGGCTAAATCTGCCAGGCGGTTGTTTCTCCAATACGAATGCTGGTCCCTGCTTTGTGCCTGATTACATTTCCCATCTGGTGAGGAGAAGAGTCACGATCGACCTGGACTTCTGAGGACACGGACGAGGCAGATGATATTTGTATGTTTGCATGCGTGGGGTGTATGTGTGTGTGTGTGTGTATGTGCTCCTGACCCGGAGAAAGTTGCATCGATGAATAAAGATGATGACACATGGAGGTGAGAGCACAGCGACAGAGGCGTTCTGAGATGAACTTAAGCGACGAAAAGGTGGCGCTGGGGATGTTCTTCTGGGGCGTAAAGTCACACTTAACTAAAAAGAGGTCAGGCTTTTGCTGTAATCACCTCACTGTGCTCAGAGACATGCGCACACACACGCACACACTGACGCACGCACACGCACATACACACTCACCCGCAATCAACATTTATTCAGCAAGACAGCTTTTTATGAAATTGCAGTTTTTGGAAATTACGTCCCTGAAAGCGGCTGTGTAGTATTTCAACCCTTTTTTCACTTTGTGTTGGAACTCTCAAGGGGGGATTTACATGCATAGCAGCTGCGAGACGTATTCAATCAGTGCTCAATGAATTTGACGCTAATGCCGCCGTAGTCTCAGTATTACGCCGGAATAAAAATGAAAAAAAAGAGTTCAAGCTCTTGGAGTTGTAGTTCAACAAAGATGCCAGTCCAGTGATGTGCAGTGAGCTTGATGACTTGTCACGCACAGACTCCATCACAATCAGATTTACAAACATATGAATGGAAGGAAATCCTCACCCTAACCCTAACCTTAGCCCTAGCCCTTAACTTAACCTTAACCCTAAACCGTAGCTTAATCCCCCCCATGATTGGCAGCAGTTAATGGGTTATGTTTACAAATAACTTTATGGTGTAAATCAATCGATAAATCTACCCATTTAATTATTTTCTTCATTAAGTATTTTTTTCTGTCCCAATGACAGTGACGCACGGTCTGACCGCACCTCACTGCTTCAGTCGTGGTTTGTTTCCAATTGACCTCCTGTCCTGGATCTGACTGATGTCTTGTTGTCGATGCGGCGCCACGATCACACACGCTGAACATCACCAACATCCCTTCGGCTTTGATATGGTTGATGAGATCCAGTTCCTGTTCGTGCCTCCACCTGATAATCCAGCACTACCATGGCTAGTATTCCTTCTTTCCCTGGAAGATCTGCCGCTAGCACTTCACGAATAAAACCACGTCAGCTGATGATGAGAGGCAGGAAAAAACAAACAAAAACAAAGCTGCTCCCCGCCTTGTCGTAATACGTTTACGTTATCTTGCCGCCGCCTCTCGCGTGTTCGACACATTTACTCGTCACATCAAAGTGGAGCATGAGACGCGTGATGGTTCTTGCTGGGATGAGGTGTCAGGCTCTCTTGCGGTGTCTCTCACTTGAAATTTCTCCCGCAGGGATCCACGGTATGCTTCGTGTCCCACAGGACCTTGAGACCTGTATGTTTTCTGTCTGCGAGAGCTTCTTTGTCACTGAATCTGCGCTTATTTGCAGACATAAGCAACTCTGCTGTCATTTAAGCTGCCACCTTTGCATGTCATTAGTTTTGATTTCTTAAGAAATGTATCGTACAACTGAACAGTGAAAACATAATCCTCACCAAGACATAAAAAAAGATCTAGGCGCAGGTTTCAGCCCTTGACAGAGACGAGCAAATGCTACTGTGTCCCCAACTCACACCTGGGCTGAGATAACAGAGCAACTAACTTTCAAATCAATCTGAACTCGGTGGATTTTCTTCAAAGAATCCAGATTCCCCTCCTCACCTTCGGCCGCTCACCACTCCTTTCTTGTCTTTTCTTGTCTTCGATCCACTCTGGCGTTCCTTCGGCCACACTGACACCGACGCCTTCTCCTGTTAGCACCGTAATGACCTCATCAGTCTGAGAACGTGGCAATCGCCTCATGCCGCGTATCGTCGCTTATTGCAACCGACTCGGTAATAAAAGTTCAAAGTCGGCCGTCGATTACGAATAGATGTGAAACACGGCGACACGGCTGTGATGGATGACGTCCGTCACGTCTTAAAAGCTCTTCCCATTTTGTGCCTCAGCGGGAACACAATTGCGAGGTTTTTATTTTAGCCCTCCATCCCGCGTACCTCCCCTCCCTTCCAATCTAATGCCTCATATAGATCTCGCGAATGCAGCATCTAATTAAGTGTCAGGACTTTTCCCGCACTGGGATGATGGATAACGCCGAAGGTTGCGTTAATAAAAGTCAGCCACGCACAGCGGAGAGTGGCCTTGGGAATACAGTTACCCCCCCAACCTCCCTACGCAGTGAGGGTTCGACGGTGCTGTTGCGCACGGCGGGGGTGAGTTTGTTTGGAGCTGAGAAGGAGCCCGAGGGGTGCTCGCTCACTACCGGGGCACTGGGATTGGAGGAGGCGGGTGGTGGTGTTGAAGGGATGTGTGTGTGTGAGTGTGTGTGCATGTGGGAGCGGGGAGTGTATCGGCGGTGTGCAGTCACTGTCACGCCGCGAGTCGACTGTGATTTCGGGTGTAATTGATGCATAATTGGCCAGCTGGCACATGTTAATTTGATGACTTGTGTTTCCAAAGCGAGACACAATATTTTTCCTCGTCATCGGCACGCGCAGGTTTATCCTTTACATACTTTACTGCGCGTGAAATATGCCGCCTGGCTGGGGGAATTATTTGTCAATAATAATTCATTTTTACACCCTGAAACGTTGCTTAAACAATGAGGAGGGAAGGGAGAGGGGAGCTTGAATGAACACACACACACACACGCATACAGAGCAAGGTATAAAGTCACGCCATGCCACGGGAGCAGAGATATATTTGCTGGGCTTTCACAGCTGGAGATATTTATCTGTGGCAAACACAAATACAGCTTTTGAGGGAGGGTAATGGCGGCCTGTGCCGGGAGCAGAGAGCGGACGCGGCGTCAAGTGTGGGAGGCGGACGCAAATGGAATGAGTATGTGTATGAAGCCGGAAAAAGACCCGGCGGAGGCAGCGGGGGTGTGAGGGGGACACCGGTTCTGTCCTTGGTGCTGCTGGAGATGTTTCCTTATCTCCTTACGCACGTCCTGCGGCTCGTCCCCACGCCTCCGCCTCTCACCCCCGTCTTCCCTCGTGCCTCCCTTCCCTCCCCCTCATCCCCCCTTTGCACCCACCAACGCAAAAAAATCCATCCCATCACATGCTTGAGGATGTTTCGGTGTCGTCATTGTTGCTGTTGACCGTTTTTCGGTTAGAAAATTACCATCCGGACAGGAGGTCGTCAGAAATGGCGCCTCTGAATGAGCAGTGGCGCCGTTAATGTGCTCGCTAAGTATGACAAACTTGGTCCCCGGCCTGAACGTCTCCTCGCCGCACAGTATTGAGAGGTGAGATGGATGAGACAGGTCACGCTGTGGCGATTCAGCATTAGAACTCGTGTCATCAGTCCTCGGGGTAATGAATAGTGAAATCCATTTCCATGATAGAGCTATAAACGTCTCCTTTCCAGATCGCGCATCTCTGCACCATAATTTATCTCCGGTACCAAGATGGCGGTGATGAAGGATGCGTGCTGGTACCTTGTCCGTGACCTCAAAGGTGCACAAACGCTCGGGCCCATACCTTGAACAATTGAGCTTGATGTGCCAAAGCCCGGCCCGTTCTCAAAGAGAGCAGAAAAACCAAGGTCGTCTGGGAGCGGCCCATCACTTCTTGGGGCAGGCTGTCAGATTGGCCGCTTCAACATGCTGGTCTGGGCTATTCTGAAATCATTTTCTCAAATGTTGTGGATTTATGTTGAGGTCATTCTATTGCACTTCAATGCTGCTGAAGTTTTTTTTTTTTTTTTTTTTTACAACCCCTCACTTCATTTGAACCCAACATGAAAAAACATGAAAAAAACACAGCATCACACCGTGAGATATTTTTGTCTTTCTTAAAATGAAGTGATTCCCTTTGTGTGTCCGCTCCTGCAGACTCCCACATTTGCACCCCGAGGCCAGAAATGCAGAGACGATGTTAACATTCCTGGGCCCACCTGCTCCCCCAACGTAGCTTTTATGTCCCATGGTTACTTCGCTGATGAGATTTGTTCTCACCTTGTAAAAGTGCTGAAGCCGACATTGATCCTTACATTTCCATCACTGCTCTGTAGATTTGGTGTGAATTTTTTGCGGCAAAGGCTGCCTTCATCGCAAAAAGGAACGTCTGAAAGTGCACCTGGGACATATTCTAGATTAATCAGCTGTTTTATTTCTGAAAGTGGAGGGTTACAAATTACCCTCCACTTGTATGACAGTGCAGCACCAAGCTGCTCAGAAATCCAGTGCGCATGATTAAAAACGCACAGTCAACACAATCCACAGGATCTCCTGCTGGCTGTCTGAACAGTATCATTGTGTCAAAATTCATGGCGACATTGTTATCCAAAGAGCGATTTTTTTCAAGTATGGAGGGAAAGGAGAGAAAAAACTATGGATGCTCCAATTTGTGCAATTGAAAACAATTGGAAACCAAGCACACACAAGAAACTGTGCTCACTTGTGAGGGGCTCTGCCGTTCCACCCAGTCGTTACACATTTTTTTGAAAGCTGGTTGTGCGTGTTCTGGTAGAAAAGTAATCACTTCAAAGTTGTCCTTTAAAGCCGCAGCTTCAATTTGCCAGCTTGGTGTTGTGATTTTTGTAAAAATGGAGAAAATACGCCTCCCAACGCCTCCTGAGGGGCTAATTGGATAGAAAAGTGGTGCAAATAACTTTGAAAGCGAAGTTAAGTCTTTGCAAAAGCTCATATGTGAACCCGCAGTGATTCTTTTTGTCTGCCTGTGGCTCAAATTGCATGTGTGTGTCATACTGTCCATGTGTGGTGGTGTGTTTCCAGATGGCTTCTTCTCACTGTGAAGAGACACAAAAAAACTGTATCATTCCATGTACCATTCCACAGAAAATAACTTCATCACAAAGGAAGGGTGGATGGAATCTGAAATGATACACACACACTCACACACACACACACACACTATCTCACACACACAGCTGAGACTGCCATTCATCTCTCTCCTGCCTTATTTGAAATACACGAACAATGACGCCACTGTGAGTCGCTCCTGCTCTGTTTTCGCCGTAACTCAACAAAAAAATGTTTCCCCCGCAAAACCAGAGCCACCGCCCCAAACGCCTGAGTCACCAGACATAAAACACGAGAGCGTAAAAACATAACGATGAATAATACGGCACTCTGGGCAGCTCCCTGAATGCCCCGCTGTTACTGTTGCTTTACCCAGCTTCCCTTTAGTCGCAGGGATTCTTTACATCCTACTTGTAAACGCCCACACACTCCCACACTGACACCACAATAGCGCCTGCCCAGTTTCATCATCATCACACACACACACACACACACACACACACACACACACACACACACGCACACGCACACATGCACGCACACACACAGACACACACTGCGGGAGAACCATCTACCTCCAAGCACATCCACCGCAGGCTCGGCTATCACATCCAGACAGGCGGCCACCATGTTGGCC
>OMPJ01045912.1:77413-94358 GCA_900312935.1 Carapus acus | reverse complement strand
CGCACATAGTATTATGGAGAAAACAGACAATGGCCGACTTTTGGTGGAAGTGCGAGCGTGTTGTTTTCTGCGTCATCGATGGTCACCCCCACGCTCCTCTCCCGCCCCCACAACCCGGTTGCCCCTTCATCCTGCCTTTCCCCAGATGTGGAGCCATATGTGTAACATAACTCAAGCAGGGATGAAAGAGGCAACGTCAGGATTTGGCTGTATTAAATGTGTTTTATCTCGGCTTTACGCGCAGATTATTATTCGCAGATGAAATGCAACCCATCTGTGTGCCGGAGCGGAAAGTGGAATGATGTTGCCCCCACGTGTTCTGGATGATGGGAGCGTACGTGGTTGAGGGAGTGCAGGGCAGACACCCCCTCTCACCTCAAGCCTCCGTCAGGGGTCAGGGGGAGCAAAGACCACGGGGCAATACAGGCAGACTTGTGCGAAAACAACGTATTCGCGCGACTTCTGTTGCCAACTGGGTAACCAGAAAATCAAGGCACCGGATGCGCTAACTTTGTTTCCGCCTGGACGTGTTTTGAGACTTGAAGGTATAAGGTTTGAAAACCTCAGTTGTGCCAATGAAGCGTCACAGGATAAATCTTCATCCTATTTGTTCAAATGTTGCTATACCATCATCAGCTGTGCCTTCAATGCACGTTTGGGTGGCATCATTGGAGTTTCAAAGAAGTGACAATTTAGCATAAATCGCCCAAATAACGATGCACAACACAGATAAAGATGCTGCGGATGCGTGCACAGAGAATGGAACAACGTTTAATGCTAAAAGCTATGTTGCTATGTTTTTTACAGCTAGGCTAGAAAATGCTTTTTCCCTTACAAATATCATCCAATATTGCAAAAATCCAAGTTTCGACTGGCTGTTGAATACCCACAATGTAAAGAGGAAGCAGCAATATAAATTTGCATTGGTTGTCTGTAGAAATTGGTGTTGTACTGAGACCGCGATAAGTGAAACGTAACGGATTACTGTACCCGTGGATGATGAAGCATAACTGTGTTTCAGTTCCTCAACACTGCAACAACTACACAGTTGTGCTGGTTTAACTGCTGTTTACGTACAATTCTTTGTCGTTATCAGCAGGAAATTGAACAACCAATAGGCGCACTCTCATTTTTGGCAAAAAATGAATAGAACAACAGTTTGATTCTTGTAACTCTCCAATCGCGCCACTTTCCAAACTTACACGTGAGATGAATGGATTTTTGAAACTCACATACTGGGATTCCAAATATCTCCAAACATATTCCAAACACATCTCCATTGTGTTGTGCATCTCTTCAATCAGCACAGACGGAACAGCTGGACAGCCTGATACACAGATGTTGTTTATTCATCGCAGTGAATAAATAAAACCTACTCAGCCCCTCGCCCATGATATGACTCAAGCCATCAACGGATCAGCTGATCCTGGGTGTCAGTTGGAGCTGCATGATGAATCCCGTTTGCCATTTCTAGAGCGTGATGGAGGCGTTCGGCCCCCACACCCACACACAAACTCCCCTCCACCGCAGCATAATCGTTAGAGAGCGAACGTTCCATATGGATGCAGGGGTGAGCGAGAGGCGAACGAGTGGCAAATGAGTTTATTTCTTCCTTCCGTAATGGCAGCGACGGTCGTTACCTGGCCACAGCAAGCGAACAGCCGGGAAAGTCATGGACGGGGCAGCCTCAAATCTCCATCATCCATCTTTGGGTGCAGGGTCCAGGCAATAGCCAACAGTCCATAAATACAGAAGGCACGGCAGCTGAAGAATGGCTCATCATAAACGTGGAGACAGGTTTATTCCGGATATGATGAGCAGTATTTCAATAAGCGGTGACGCTGCTTTTCATAAATTGACACAGGTGATTTAAAGCTGCGGTTCACCTAAATTCATCCGGTCTGTGTTAGGTCAGGATTATTCGCTCCATTGTGTTTTTTTGAAACCTGTGTGATCATGTTTTAAGGGTACAAATCGTATGCAGACTAGCAAAATCTGTCGTGGCTCATTTTGGGCCTAAGCGAGCTGGATAAGTGGGCTGCGGCGTTGCTTTATACAATTAGGCCCAGAAAATGTGCATTTCTGCGTTAGAACACTCGGGGAGAGCAGGTCGGCTCTATCTTTAGAGCCGGGAGCAAAGCTCCCACCTGCGGCTTATCTCAGAGGAGGGTTTCCTCATTTCAAATCTCGTGGTCAAGGTGAATCTGAGGGAAAGCAGAGGAAAATAATGTTTTGCGGAGGAGGGTAGGGGGGGGAAAGAAGGGGCACCTGAGGGCACAGAGACACGGGCAGGGTAGTGGGGGAGACATTTCTCGATTATATCTCGGATGGGGGAGAGGAAAAAAGTATTTCTTGCGGATGTTTATGCATTTGGGACATTAATATTAATATCAATATCAATGCTATTCACAATTACCAATCTCTCCTCCTTCATTTTGGATGGGGCCAAAGAAGGTCTGCAGGGGAAATTATACCCATTGAATCTGTCAAGATGAAGCCGGGGAGGATTGCGAGACTGCAAAAGGCGAAAGAATCCGACTTTTCCTCGCCCTGCCCCTCAAATGGCAACAGTGGGCTGAGAAACATGTAAATTACACTGCACAGCCACAGATGTCTAATAGATATCCCCCACTGTACGTAGGGCGCCTAAATGTAATTTCTCACGGAAATTGCAGTGATGATGAGCGGGAGATAAGCTGTTAGAAACGCAGGCAAACTGCTGGGCCGCCCCCCATCCACCCCGAGTCCCCGCAGCCATAAACTTATACCCTCATCTTGTCACACGCTGCTGTTGTGGGATTACCATAAAACTATTTTGCGTTCTAATTAGCCAAATATCTCGAGTCAGATATGATCTGTTGGGTTTTTTGGAGCGCACAATGCCGGGCTGCGTGTCTCTGAGCTGCGTCTTATCGGTGAGGGCAGGAATCTCGGCTTGCTCGCCCTCCTCCCTCTGTATCAGGACCGAAACGTGTCTTGAATCCAAACTTTGCCCTTGGAATCGTTGGGAATTAAAAACCACATAAAAAACAACAACGAAAAAAGAAAATTTCCAGAAATGGCATCGCTCGCTAGGGAAAATGGGGAGAATTTTCAGCTATCACTATTCAAGATACTAACGATATCAAAACGCACAAACAGAACAGGAATAACAGAATTGTTGAATTCAAATGATTCATTGGATACCAAAAAAATCTTTTTGAAATTTATTACATTAATATCGAAGAGAATGACACATAATATCAAATCAAAGATTTACCCTTAGCAGAATCTCTGTCAATGCAACTGAGGCTATGGATGCCAAAAGAGCTTGTTAGGCTAATGACCGTCAAGGGAACTGTTGATATTGAGATGAGAGGAGACGATGAAAACAGAGGAGAGGAGAGGAGAGGAGAGGAGAGGAGAGAAGAGGAGAGGAGAGGAGAAGAGAGGGCAGTGTAACCTCTCTCACGGCTGAGGAATGTGAGATAGGAGAAGTCTCCTACTGGATCGGCGCCCTTTGAAAACAATTTTGGCCGATTCAGGGTGAATTTGACATTGCAAAATAAAAGATATTGACATTTTTCTAGACAATGCAAAATATCATATCCAAATATCACTAATGTGTTTGTCTGTGTGTGTGTACGTCTCTCTGTGTCTGTGTGTCTGTGCATGTGTGCATGTGTGTGTGTTGCCTTTGTACTAGTTGCTTGTGTCTGTGATTTACTGAGTATCGTGATGTTTTTGCTGCTTCCTAATGTGCGATGAAGGACCCAATGCTTTGCTCAAGAGCACTTCTTCAGGTTCAGTTTAGGTTGACTCAGCCTTTCTTGGCTTTCAAGTCATCTGCTCCACCTCTTTGCTGTGCCGTTCCCGTCAACACCAAAATGGTTTTATTAATATTTCATATTTCTAGGATCTTGTCTTTCCCATTTGCCCAGTGAGGAGGAGTCAGTTTTGGAAACATTTGTGTTGCTCGACATCCAGAGAACAAACTGATCCATTTTCTCCATCCTTTGTTCAGGCTCATGTTTCTTGTCTCTCCAGCTTCGATTTCAATGACCCGAATGTGATTTGGCAGAAAAAAGCCAAATCGTCAGTTGCCCGCCTGGCGCTTGACGAATGTTATTTTACCAATTATGTCAAAAGTGCTCATGAAGCATGGATGGAAGATAAAGCTACCCGGGTATGTCTCGATCTCCAGTTTGTGATAACGGAGGCGCCGCCTTAAGTGTTAAGCTCATTTCACAGCGTTCATGGCGTTCCGAATGCAGCGCAACTCCCCTTTTCTCCTGTCAGAACCCGCAGACGTCGGCCACTTTGATGCGAACATTTCGTCCCTGAACGCCTCGTACCGCTGTTAAATTGGACAGCTTGACGTCTCACCTGCCTCACCCGCGCTCTGGCGTGTGTCTTTGTCCCATCCAATTGAGGAAAAGGGCAAACGTGGGTGGGTAGCTTCCTTGCGATTGGCGAAGGAGCTGCCACATGTGATGTTATTCCGAGACAGAAGCGGGACAGAGGTAAAAATCTCTCACCATATAGTGTTTACCAAATTTTCTGAAGTATAAGCCGCACATTTTTTTGGTTGTTGGGCTGGGGGTGCGACTTATACCCAAAAGAGACGTATATTTGAAATCATTATAATGTATAATTTGACTTTCAATTGTCACACTGACGCCCATGCGAGGGCACTCTAGGCTTGTTTACAAGTATGTACTACCACTTCTAATTTCCAGCAATTATGGTAATTCAAGCACCATATACCATGTATGTATGTATGTATGTATGTATGTATGTATGTATGTATGTATGTATCTGGAAGGATAACCATATTGAAATAATGCCAACATAATGCTGCAAGACCTTGGTTGAAAATATTTCCATCATCTTGCGCAGTGATTAATTTGCGTTTTCATCAATCTTATATAATTTCCAATACATTTAATCTCCGTGGTAACATTTACACTTCCCCATCTGACCTTCTTTCTCTTCACTCTTATACATTACCGCACTGTACATTCAAACTCTCGGCATACTGGGCAGTGCCACACTTGCTTTTTATTTTCCATATGTCTCCCGTTTTCTTTATTTCTCTCTGTCTTGACCATATTCCCTGAGTAGAAGGAACTGTCCAGCGTTCGATATGTGGCCCCCCTGCAGTTACCGCCGCTCTGTTTTCACCAAGCCAACACAGAACAATTGATGAGCGCGATCAATGCTCAGGTCAATGTGCATTTAGTCCAACACAGCCAAGAAGATCTGAAGACTCCTGCTGTTAGGGCTCCTGTGTGAAACAAGAGAACGTAATTGGGCAATAAAAGAGAAGATTCTTGTTTTGTCAGCTAGGCGCTTTAAAGCGGCAAACAAAACCTGCGAGAAACACCGACAAACATCTGCATCCTTTTAATGAGGCGACGGGATCATCAGTCAGCTGCAGCGACTGCAGGGGCTGTGAAGATGCTGCTTAGCTCAGCCCCAGACTGGAAGCCTTTGAAAGAACAAAGCTTATCAAAATCAGTGGGAGGATTTGGGATGAGAGCTCAGCGAGCTGAGAGCAGCCATTCACCGCAGACACTTCACCCGCAAAAACAAACGGAGACAGACACCCACGGAGGAAGTGTGGGGGCCATGAACAAAGGCGCGGTGAGAGAGGTCCTGGGAGGTTCGACCGCCTGTGCTGCCAAAGGGCTGGAAATTGTTTCCGGCAGGGGTGCGATAGCGAAATTCTGCTGCTGCAAAGTCACACACTGCTGGGCTGGAGCGCCGATGAGGCGGAAGGAGACATGAGGGTCATTAAAACATCCTGCGGGGTGATATTTCGGGGCACTGGAGCTGGGGGGGGGCGAGAGGGGATACGCATTATAGTCTTTTTAAAGCTGACGGCATAACCCATTCTTGGTTTCTGCTTTAGATTTTGTTCTTCATTTGTCAGAGCAACGGTGCACGAGCGAAAAAAAACAAAAAAAAAAACGTCACGAACAATTCACTGAGTGGGATTGGTGGTTGAGGAGAGATGTAAGCTGCGAGAGTTGCCTTCTCTCACCATTTGTCTCTGAAAAACTAAGGGGAAAAAAAAGAAAAGAAAGTCTCCCCTCATCTGCATAGACTATGACACAACCTGAGCACAACCTGAACTTCACCTGAAATACAGTCGTCATATTGAGTCAAATTCTTCAAACCTCATACAGGTTTCTATCTATACTATCTATTTCTATCTATTATTCATTAATTTGTCAAGATTTTGGGCGATCTGGACTGACAAGTGTTCTCCGTGTATTAATGGAATAAGTGGAGTAACTGTATTGATGCATAGATGTACAATTTCTATTGTGTGTGTAAATGTGTGTAAGCCTCAAATTACAACTTTAACTGTAATAATGTGTGATTATCTTTTATTTATTTATTTAGCCATCTCTTAATCCAACCTTCCCTTTCCATCCTACTGCAGGTGGCTGCAGGCAGAGTCACATATTCACATACTTTGAATAATCGAGAGTAACTGTGTGTCCACAGGCGATGTAGGAGACTTAACAGGCATTTAACAAGATACACCACGAGTGTGTGTTCTGGGCATCAGAGGAAAAAAAGCTGACAGATCAATGTAACAATAAGGGCAGTGGTGGTCCTTGACCTAATCAATGTTTGTCTGAAATGGTTCTTCATTCCCGGATTTATTGGAGCAATTTCACCACATTACTGGTGAGGAAATGTTGTTTGTCCCTGAGCAACATTTCCCCCCTCTTGCCGTCGCACCTCTGCACTTTCCTAGCAATTTCCAACCTGATGGAAAAACCTTAACTGTGCCCACAAAGATATTTATTTACAGATGTGTTCTGGCTGGTATATGTATCGAGGCTTTGATCAGCTCGCCTGTCCTGAGCAGCCCCAGTTTATCACTGCAGCGCATCCGTGAGCCATGGGGGAGTCAAACTCAGTCAGTTCATTAGAATTGCAGAAGAAGCTGGCGGATTATAAAGTCAAAAGGCAGTTTTTGGAGAGTGTCTACTGCTGAATGGAGGTATTTCTGAATATGCCACCCCCCCCCCAGCCCCCGTGAGCAAACTGTGTGTGTGTGAGTAACACACTGGGAAACTAAGAAACGAATGTTCCACATACAGTGCATATGTTGTTTGGCGGGCACTGTTGTAGTGGGAGTGTACCCAGTATCTAGCACTCTCTTACCACACTGCCATTTTATTCCTGCTTCACTACCCAGCCTCTTACCTACCTTTATCTATTTATTAACTTTATTCTAATGGGGTGCAAAGGAAATTCTCCCATTTTGCATGTGAATAAAAGAAGAGCACTTGGAATGCGTAAGATAATTAGATGGTCATCTTGGTGAAACCTCGCTCCGACCATAAACAATCACAATCCAGCACATCTGGCAACTAAGGAAAAAGCTATCTGACAGTTTTTTTTACAGTGAAACTGTCGCTTGTGGTTATCCCATAAATCAGAATTTGCAATTTGATGTTAATAGTCTGTCACCGTGGGTTGTGTGTTTCCGAACCCCTTGAAAAAAAAATCACAGTTTGTCTCTGTGCCGTCCTGTTGAATCACATTTCATAATTTTGAGCCCACCGTGGCCATTACACACACACAGAAATCACTGGAACCAAATTGTGTTTGTATTCTCACATTAGAATGAACGAGCAGCATTTTAATGTTAATTGCGGATGAATGGAGAGGCGAGAGCTACTTGGCCTTTCCGCACAGTTTGTCACAGCTCTTGACTTTGTAGGTCTGATAATGGAAATTTGAGCCATTGTGTAAGTGAGAGGCCAGAGAGCACTTACCCACACTTAGTTGGGTTGTTTCAGGACTGCGTGCCATCAACTCGAATTCTGCTTGACCTCCTGTATAATACTGAGTCAAAGAATCTGTGGAAAACTTGGATACGGTCAGTGTAGTCTGGCTAAATGCTCCACAAGAAACTTCCCCCTAAATTTGATCTGTATTTATCCCAGAGGGAAAGTATCCTCGCAAAAGCACAAAAAAGGGGTAAACAAACAGATTGGGAAACAGATGCGATAGACCAACATACATCATTGATAAATGAATAGAAAAGTGCTGATAAATGAAGATTCAAAAAGGATGCATCAGTGTTAACACCAATATTGATCAGTTGAATGATTATACACTGATCTATCAGTAAAAATGGGTATCAACATGCAGAGAGATCTGTACCAAGAAATGGGCTGTATACTGTCATCAGTCACTAGATTCAGTACACGAAAAATATACCAAGCACCAGCATTTTGTGCAGGTTTCCGATGACTTGTTTGTCCTGATCCATTCCGATGGGAAAGGCTGTAAAAATGATGTTTGCTGCATTTTACTCATTCTCTCATTGAAGATGCTACTGTGCTTGGTGAGTAGATGGAACTCGACTCCTTCTCTGAAGAAGACACGTCTCAGTCATCAAGTCTGAAAAAAAAAAGAACTGGAGTAGTCATCAGCTAGAGGACATTGATTTATGGACCAGATGAGCAAAGCAGGTTTACTAAACATAACAAGAGCTTAATCAACTCTCTATACCTGGCCTAAATGAAGACCAAAGCATTTACAATTTCATTGTGCAGGAAAACTTGTTTCCATACTGTACATGTGACAAAAAAGCTTTGAATCTTGAATCTACAAAAACACGAAAACTAAAACAAAAAACATCAGGTGCACTGGGGGTTAAACCTTAAACATGTTTTCTGACTTTTGTGGGGTAGGAAAAAAGTGACTCTGTTTGCCACTACAAAGTACAATAACATATAATGTAATTTACAGTGACATGATAGAATTACGTTTAAGATGGAGGAAACTCACAAACCAAAACCGTAATCTGGGGCGGATTTGTGTCCTAATATCAAACATTAGTCGTGTAGAAATCCAAATCAAATTGTCCAAAAGCCAAATATGGGAGGAAAATCTCTATGAGGGATGCACATAATTTGCAGTTGTTAAATTTTAACACCCCACAAATTGGAGGGGAATGCTCTGCGTCTGAGACATTGGGCCCTCATTGATGTATAAGTCAAACCCCCGGATGCTCCGCAGACGTCGCTACAAGATTTACGTGAAACTTGCCGTGCATCAATAATGCATCATACGTTATGTACAGTCAGATGTTTCATTTATCGAATTGCTGAGACACAGATCCAGTCCCTCCCTGCGAAGAATTGATCGCCGCATCAATAGAGCGGATTGCATTACTTCTTTAACCTTGATGTCTGTATACATACCAAAGGGCGAATGTGCAGAGCCGAGCAGACTCGCGCTCACACAAACTGGTGGCTGATGGCCTCAACGCCTAAAAGACGAGGATCCGAGCCGGGTGCTGCTTGCTGTTTGCAGTTCGAGATGCTTTTATGCGCTGGTCTTTGCATCAGACAGTGTTAAAAATTGAAGCTCCGTTCAGATATGCCTCAAACTACCTCCCTGACTGTACCCCTCAGGTTTCATCTCCTGTTTGTACGTCTACAACGCCATTGGATGGAGCAAGATGGACTCCTTTGGCAGATGACGAGATACCAACCGTGCACAAAACTGCACCTCCAATCCCCTCCAGAAACCGTCAGCAGGTGTGTCAAGGAGATTCTGCTGAAATTTTAATGGAAGCTTTGAAGTACCTCTCTTTTCTAGGAGCTCACAGCCTTCAGTCCTCCAGGATCACACACAATCACATCTGAGGACTGAAGACATGCACAAAATAAATTCAGGGCCGACCTTGTAGTTCTGACCACTCAGCAGCTCTGCTGAACACACTGAGCCTTTAATGCCTCGTTTTAGGCCCTAATGGTACCTTGTGAGTGAGCGAAAAGTTCGTTCTCTCTGTCCGTCTCCCAGGCACACCGTGTTCACACCGACCCCAAGGCTATCGAGGCGAACGTTGCAAATGTGTGGTCAGACTTTCCGCTGTTAGAGCTCGACTGGTCTTTGTGCTGTATTACTGCACAAATCCCAAAACAATTCAGACGTGGAGTGGCAGCGCTGCTCAGCTCCTTGACAGAGAAAATGCAGCACATACTGAATATCCTCTAATAGTACACACTGTGCACCAGTGAGGTCCGGTGAAGTTCATGGCTGGTGAGGCACTGACCTCATCACAATTAGATTTAGAAAGATATGAACTCTACAGAGTACCTTATTCACCGTTCGACTGTTAGCAGTTAATGGGTAATGTTTAAAATTAACTTGATCGTCCAAATCACTGTATACATATGACCATTTCATCAATTTTCTCATTGAACTTTTTTCTTTCCATAATCACAGGTGAGGCATGGCGTCACCTGTCTCCCCTGACTGCACCTCACTATTGAGCACTCACTTTAGTACCCACCCAAAAGTGTTGAAATGAGAGTGAGTAGGTGCTTTGGTGCATTTACAGCCGGTTGACTGTTGGGTTTAGTAAATTAAAGGTATTTTCACCACTACCCACATGAGAAACCAATTGTTTACCCAATAAAAGGAGGTTAGGATGGGATTTGTGTAGAAGCTAGTTTGATTTCTGACAGATTAGTACTTACTCCACATTACACCATGTGCACCCAGGGGCCAAGCACGGCTCTTTGCGCACCAAAGTCTCTGACCTACGTTTTGTCAGTCGCCACCCACCGCTTCCGGTCCACGTCCACAATTTTTATCTTCTACAATCGTGAAATGGATTCTCAGCATTCAAAATCCTCATTTTGCCTCAGTTTTGGAAACCACATCACATTAATAAGATTTCGACAGATCTACAAGCAAATATAATTAGATTTGCGCCATTGCCAAAATCATTCATTACTCACGACCAGTATGAACAGAAACACAATGTACTTGGTGTAGTTTTGCAACTTAACACCATTTTATGTCCGTTCTGCTCAGCACACAGATTAATGTTTTCATGAAATTCTGCTAAAGAAACATGCGCAACAACCGAGAGATCTGAAAGCAACACAAACGTTGTTCTCGCACTGTATTGATCACACGAGTTGGACTGTATTTATTGTTTACATCAGTGACACTTTCTAACACTGGTTTGCACCAAAACATAATTAGACAAACACAATCTAATATCTGGAAAAGAATGGAGAAACATCCGGTACAAAACAATCTTGAGATGATTCAGAGAAGGATTAGCAGCTTTGCTAGGGAGCAACTGAAGTGCGATGACTCTTCATCATCTGTTTGTGCGGACAGAGAGGATTAAGTATTGGCCATCTGTCGTCTCCACACCTCGAAGCGGCTGAACTCAAAAAGACGCATGCAGCACACGCTGGCTGACGCTCCCCCATGGGACACTGCTGCCTTTGAGGCTTCATCTATACGTACCAGAGGCTGTTGTGTAATGAAATATTGACACTGACACCCTCTCAAAACAGAGTGAAATATGTGTTGTGTACTCCCAGTATGGAAAACAGGCCTGATTTTAGATGCACGCCCGAGGTCACCCAACACACCATCTGATACATACATACCAAATACGCAGCGCAGTTCACTTTTGAGTCATTTCAGACGTTTATCGCTGTGATGGCGAACTAACAGCCACGGATGATGATGTTCTTGCACTGTAACGATTGAATCCTGATGAAACCACGTGTGTATGGCAGCTGGGAACGAGGAGAGCAAATAACGAAGCACCGCCGACATCAACGCCTCTCGTCATGTCTGAGCAGCCGTGTAAAAACACTTATTTTCATAAGCAAATCAATACAAAATGCGGGCGGCGAACACACACACGTTCACACACAGACACACTTGAGTCAGCCCCTATTTGTGTACTGATGTATAATTCCAGGATGTGGGGTGCATGAATCTGAAATGAAAGCCACATTAAGCCATGATGCAGTGTAATCAAGGCCTGAGCACACATGGTTAATTCATCGGGACCCGTGGCGGAGAGAGACGGATGAGATGAGAGCAAATGTTTACGCCGGAAATTAAAAATCTGTGTCAAGATTATGAAACTATTCTTGTTTCCTGTCCCACTGCGTTAACTCACAAACATGCACGACAACTGAGGGTCACCTGAGAGAATATGTAGGTGCATTTTACTGTATATATCATTCATATTGATCTGGTTGAATGAAAGGCTCGATATGCCCAACCAGCATTGACATATAAATTTTTTATCGCAGTACAACAGATCATACATAATACAGTGCAGGGACACACAGCAAAATGCTGCTTCCTGAAGATAGCTCACACCTTTCAATAAAAAAATATGCCTAAATGATAATTCTCGTTGTCTATGTGATTAAGAAAAATATTCAAACCGTCTGAAGTTCAGAGTTAAATCGTCATGATGCGGACGTTTCCATTGTAGACCATGGCACAAGCACTGGTAAGCACTGGTACAAATGCAGACACACACGGACACAAATAAACATGCAAAAAAAAAAATGGGTGATGACAAATGCAAACTGTAGGTGCTGTGTTTTCTCTCAAAAATACCAATCAAAAATTATAAAGGTATTAAGCATAGCCCCTGTCCAACTCATCCAGAAATGCAACAAATAATCTTTTCATTTCCTTATCCCCTTGGATTTCAGATTTCATGCTCCAATCTAATTTACAATTCAACTATCCAGTTGTTGTTTTTGTCAGGCTATGTAGAACTTTTTCCATTTCGTCCCCAATAACATTTACAATGCTTTTCAAGGATGATAAAGGCACAAGAACTACAGACGAAAACATGCACTCCCAGTCTTGGGCCTTCGGAGTGAGCTATGAGCGACGTGGCTGCGACACAATATGACCATGGATAACTTTAATCTCGTTAAGATGCTGTTTTGAAAATAGCCTTCTGCCATCGGAGCCATTTCATCTGTTGAGTCAGAGCATATTACAGTAATTACATGAGGTGGCGGCTCTGTGCGCGTTAATAACACACACACTGGGCGCGCACACACTTGGGGTTTGGCGCTGTTTGGCATGGACGTGTCCTGTCGCCGGCTGCACTCCGCCCCCTACTTACAGATGATGGACTGGCAGTGTGTGATTTGTTGTCATCTTGGGTGTTGCCCTTGAGTGGCGGTCGGCGGGCAGACGTTTGTCGGTCCCTCTGTGTCCCATGTACACACTCGCATCTGTCCAGCTCACGCTCTGATTTAATGTGAATACTGCCCGGCTGCTGCCTCAGACAGCTGTTCCTCGGAGCAGATCTGGCGCCCCTTCCTACCCCACTGTGAGCTCCTCGGTCGGCTCCATTCAGATGAAACATGAATACAAGATTCTGTTGTTTGGCTGTGTGGCCGAGATTTAATCCACTGCATTTGGTGCTGTAGGAGGCTTCTTATTCTTCTTCTTCTGCTTTTCTCTTTTTGGGGGACTATACAGGGTTTCTGTAGCAGGGGTCAGAGGGCTTTCCGCAGCAACTCCTCAGCTAATTTAATAATAACAGCGGCTCAAATTTCATTACCCGCTCATACCGCTTTCATAGGATTTGCGAATTAGTGAGATGTTTGTTTCTGCAAATACTGCAGAGGAAATCCAAAAAGCAAACATCAAATAGCACACATATTCACATTTGGACTCTATATTTTGTGATAGATTTCGGCCACCCTGAGTAATTTACAGCTCATAACGGATCACAGACATCTGGAGACTTTTAATTGGCAGTTTAACCTCCTCTGTGAGGACTGAAATGAAAGGAAAGAAGGAAAGTGGGTCTGCCAGCGGTCTTGTAGCACTTGAGGAGCTGAATGTGAAACAGAAATGAACCACATGTGCTGACTTTGCTTATTCACCTTCCCGGCTCACAATCTTTTTTTATTACCTTTCCAACAACATTGGGAGTTCTCACATCCCTGTTGGACACAACCTGGTCTTGCACTGACTTGAATTTATGGCTTCTGCACTGAAAGACCAAAATATTAATGCTTCTCTGTGAAGTACAAGAGGGGGGCCAAAACCACTTGAATGAGCATTACAACATAAGTCTTCTGCGCTGGTAAACTGGATCTTTGGTGAACAAACTGTCCTGAGAAATGACTGGAATTGCCAAAAACATGGAACAAGGAACACATGAGACCTTAAAAACCACAGAGGACGGTCTCCAATCTGTCCGTTTTGGACGAAAAGCTCAGAAGTCCACCAGTGTGCCAAGAAATTGTGGACATTCAACAAAGCTGTTGCTTCATGGACTGCCAAGGGATGGTCTACTCCTCCTCCCACACCCTACTGACATCATCTCCTACATCACGGTGAAGTAAACACTGACTACCGACCAACTCGTCCACACCCGGCTGGACAAGCACGGCAGTGACCACACCATGACAAACAAAAATCGTGACAGAACTGGGTTTGGCTTTGAGAGCTGTGTATAAATCTACATACCAAAGGTCCACTGTCACTCCCACAGCCATTCTTCCGTCCCGGCCCACCACCATTACTAGTTTGTCGTCGTGAAAAGGGCCTTTGCACTATCATTACCAATCAGTCTTTGCCAAACACTTGCGGGGGTCATACAGCAATGCACTCGCCGCCTAGTGAGGGTAGATGCACCCCAAGGCCGTAAACACAGGGAGGCCATTGTACAGGTTATTATAGGTCAGCCACTCGCCCATGTGTCTTCTTAATGTCCCTTATAACTATCACACGTAAGACAGTGTCGTTCATCCTCATGTCGCTGAGTTTATGGTGGCGCCTCTGCCAACACGTCTGTGTAGAGAGGTGGTATAAGCACAGCAGAGAGTCAAAGCTCTGCCCAGGCACGGAGCCGTCTGGGTCCTGGAAGCGTCAGAGGTGGCAAACATTTTTAGACTTCGCAGCGCGTGGCTTGGAGGGACGGCATAATTGCGTTTGACACGGTGCTGACACACACTCCTTATCTATTCTCGCCGCGTCTGTGTTTTCTCTTTATGCCTCCCGGCGATCCTCCAGGACAGAGGAAGCACAATGCAGGAAAAAGGATCTGGATTCAAAAACCTTTTGACAACGTAATTTTGGGGGCACCGTGACCACTGGAGTGAGGGAGACGTGTGCTTTCTCACACTCAACCACGGGGGGCAGTGTTTTCATTGTGTCGCTGTCAATGTGTGTTCGTCGCTGGGGGAATATTGGGGTACCGTGTGTTGTGATATTCTGAACATTTTCAGTTCATCAGGGCTTTGACAAAGCATTAGCCAAAGAAATACTAAAAATCCAACATGATTAACCTTGTTTAGAGGTGGGCTCAACAAGATGATGCATCTGCTGACAGATTTGTCCAAATTTTATGCAAAGAAGTCTTAAATACAGTTCAGTTGCACTCCTCTCCAAAGCCTATCTGGCACAGACACAACCTACATCCCATACACACATCCATAGTCTCTGTCACACGCTGTAAATTAATGACACAACTGATTGGAAATGACTTTTTGCTTCTCCGTAATAAGACTGGCAGCAGAAAACGCATCTGCGGATTGCCTCCTGCCGTGAAGTTGGAATGCCCAAATGTAAGTTCACGCTTCAAAGTCTGTTAGATCATCACATATCAATGGATCCCTGATGAGGCCGGGAGGTGATGGAGTGGGGTCGGGGGGCCTTTGGAGGGGTGCATGGGGTGGAGGGGTGTCTACTGGGCCCCACTCCAATATCACCAGCATAACAGGGCCCCTTCCATCTGTTGCCCTTGTCCTCATGTGTGTGTTTCCATGTGCGTTCATGTACGTGTGTGTGCACGCGCACATTTGTGTGTGTGTGCCTGCTCAACTCCCATCTCTATCATCTGCTCATCTCCAATGCCTCCCTGTTTCCGTCTTATTAGGCCGAGGGAAAAAAAAGCGCCAGATGGCTTGTGGGAGAGAGAGAGAAAGAGAGAAAGAGTGCAAGAGAGAGAAAAAAAAATACATCCTTCAAAAAAAAAAGTCAAAAGGGGGCCACCACCAACAGCCATAATCCAGCTTTGAAAGATTTAAGAAAGTGCCATAGTTAGTCGACATGACTCAAGCCTCTGCTCCATAAATAGAAATGCCCATTAAAAAATAAAGCAACTGGATTGTTGATACGGTGACCCAGCACACATGACCTTGAGGTCTGTGCCGCCGGGTATCAGGAACAGTGTGTCAGAATGGCCTGTACGGTGCTGGCGGTGTCGGATTCTGCACGGAACATGAATCATCGAGTCGGGTTTATTTAGACTCTCGTGCGCCAGCGCGGTTTATCGGGCTTCCCGCCTCATACTGAGCCCAAAATATATATATCACACACCTTAATAAATCAAACGCGCACCAGGCATTTGGAGCGTGTGCGGCATGTGGGACCGCCGTGTCTTTGGAATAGTACGCGGTCCTCAAGGGTGGGGACGCTTTCAGTTTTGACACCTCAAATCGAAACGTTTTTTTAAAAGCTTGCTTGCCTTCTGTTCCTCAGCCTGGTTGTCACATTGTTTTTCGCGACTGTGGCAAATTCATCGAAAACAGGTTTGCGGCGCAACAACGCGTCTGCCACAACGGAGCATGCGTTTGAAACGCTGCCACTCATTTTCCATTTAATCTGAGGCCAAACCCCTTTGAGAGTATTAAATTATTCCGCTGTAGGAGTTGCGAATTACACCTGGCGAGCAAACTGTCGAAAACGTAACAACTCTCCTATAAACAGACGCTGATCAGATGTTGACCTTTGTCGGCCCCTCGGCCTACAGCGCCGCTTATCCCGCTTTTACTGCACGAGTTGAGCACACCCGGGATCACCTGCTGTAAATCCTCGCCTGACGCTTTGCTAGGTTTAGCTTGTTACTCTTCTCTCGTTTTTCTTTTCACCCCGCAAATCGAGCAGTCGGAGTGCAAAGGCAGCCGACGGAGGGAAAAGCTCAAAATACCACATAACACCGAGCTACGAAATGTAGCGCGCAGTCGCCAGATCGTCCCGAGGCTTCGGCCGCAAATAACATCGTATTAGCAGCTTTGCCCTGCGACTGTAAATTAGCCATTCCGACGGTTGACTCCAACCTCGCCGGTCGCGAGAGGCCAAACGATGAGGCGTGACCTTCGAAGCGACAATGAAA
>OMPJ01045912.1:36239-71810 GCA_900312935.1 Carapus acus | reverse complement strand
TCAGGCGCTGACCGTAGGCTGCAGACGGGGGTTGGGTGGGGTGAGGGGGGGCGTAAACGCACCAGGGCGCCCGACCCTGTTTAATGAGCGGCTTAGAGGCAAAGTCACAGGAAAATGGAGACTGAGAACAATCTGTCGGGCCTAAGAGCCGCGCCGACGCAGCCCCCCGGATTACACTCCACGGGGCACTTAAATTCTGTCTGGCTGCCCATTAAGACAGCCGCTATTCCGCCTCATTAATGTCTTGCAGAGGTATCGGAATAAACCTTAGCCGGCAGACGCGCCTCCGCTCCGCCGTTTTTTCCCCGTCGCGGACAAGTCGTCCTTTGCCCCCCTAAAACACGAATGGCGGCCGCTCGCAGTGAACAGCGGCATGAAATAACGAGGCGTCCGCTGCCTCCGAGCTGCTGTCAGCTTGCCGCACGTCCAGCTCGTCGCAGCAATTTCACCAAGATTGCCAGATTTAATTACAGTGGGAGACGTTATTCGTTCGCCTCATGCCAAATGGGTTTGAAAACAGGCTTATAAATGCGGGAGTGAACTACTATCTGGATAATATTGCTGGCTGGAAGTCATCTATTTCAGAAGGACTGACTTCTTGTTGTGGTTCATTGGCGGAACCTTTTTGCCGAAGATGTTATTTGTGTCTCCGGAATTTAACTCGGCCATTCGTTTTTCTACTTTCTTATTTGCTCGTAAGTTTGCAAGAGAGTGCAACTGGGCATAGTTCACACCCCGACTGAAAATTTGGGTGCATTACATCTGTCTATGTTTGATGATGAGTGACGATTTCTGACGTGGGGTCAAAACACTCCCAGAGAAACAGGGGGAAACAAAGGCAGCGGGGACTCGAAGTCTACACACCGAGATGCTGGACTGTAGCAACACATTAACACATTTGATCGCTCTCTTGCTCTTGTACTATTTTTACCACCCCGTCCTGAGACCGGCAGACCATGTATCTCCCTCGCTTGTTTGTGTCCTCTCTCCAACACCATGTCAATGGCGTCGTCACTGTTTCCAGTCAAATTTTCTTTTCCCTGATTTGTAATGTTGAACCATTTCAATTTGTCCCACTCATTCGCCTTCTCCATTTCTCCTTAATGAATATTTAACTGCTGCCTCCTTTATTGTGGTGTTGTTTATTTGTGGTTGGCCATGTTCCCGTGGGGCAGCGCTGCTGTGCTAGCAGAGGAAGAGGAGGAGGAAGGTATTAGGGACAGCTGGAGTCAGTGCTGCTCGCATCTAGCGGGGCTCTTAGAGATTAGAAGAACGCAAAGACACAATGTGCACTGGAGCCGTGCTGCGCCCGCATAATCTATGCAGACATACAGGCACAGCAGCATCCACAGACACACACACACACACGTACACACACACTCACACTTGGAGGGACGTGCAGCGTCTGCAATGTCTGCGGGCGAAAATAATAAGCGAAGCTCATGACCCAGCGCTCGAGTTCTTCCTCCCCTACTGTCAAACCACATTCAGCCCCACAAGGAGCGCCGGGGCGAAGCGAGGAACACTTTGCTCGTGCCTCTCCCCTCTCCACCCCCAGACAAATTCCCCTTTAAGCGCCACAATTACGCAACGAGACGCGGCTCCTCTCCGCTTGACGGACAAACGAGTTTAACCTATAATGATGATTGTGGGGAGATACACAGCTTGCGCTCCACTTAGAGGGTTTGAGAACAGTAAAGAGCAAACTGCGAGGATACATGTCGCTTAAGGCCCCGAGCGCTCCGTGGAACCGTAGGTGAGGGCGGCGAGATGATTGTAATTATGGAGGGAAGATCTTTAGATGCCGTCGTTCTTCGCAACAGAGGACAATACGGTCGCTGCAGGGGGGGATGCATTTCGGATTACTTAGTTGCTGTCGCTGCCTGACAAAGTGCGTGTATGGAAAGCTGTGACGAGGCCTTTGAATATAAAGTTAGATTACAATGCATCGAAAGTTTCACCGAAGTAATTTGTTTTCACAGAATGTAAACAATGGAAAAAAACTGCAATGGACCTTCAGCGCTGACTGAAGGTAAAATCCATCACGCCTACACAAAATAAATATCTCCCAAAAATGAGATGGGGGAAAAAAAGTATTGGAAAACATTATTTTGCTGTGATTCGTCTCAATATTGATTTGTTTGGGTTCTTTTTTTTTGGTCCTGTGCCTAATAAACCGAAAGAGTTCCAAACACGTATCGCAAAATTAAAAATAACAAAGCATAGCAAAGCAGGGAGATACAAATGTTGCTGAAGTGGGAATTATTGAGATTATACTCACACGTAATACATTTATTTCTATCTGCGATTACGCTCAATCTCAGTCTTACACAATCGCACTCAGCAAAGAGTCGTAGCGCCCACAGACGTTTTGAGGTCACGCTATATCGGGAGTGACGCGCTTTGAGTGTAGAAAGGCCATACAGTGACTCAGCAGTCACGCATATCCCTTTTTCATGCGTCTTTGGTGTGGTACGCAAATTCTTCACCGTCTGTCGCCTTGAAGACTAAGGACGATGGTGGACACGGTGCAGCAGCTCACTCGCTCAATCTCCTTAAATCAGTCCAGATGTCAAAGTCACCCAGGCCAACAACAACCTACCAAGAGACGTGTTTACCTCGGTGTTTGGAGATTCGCGTTGACAGTGGGTGTGTGTATTTCTGGCATCCCCCTCCCGGCTGCCACGATAAGGATCTTTCGATATAATTGCTCACAGTTTAGGCATTTGCGAGCGTCCTACAGTCTCTCAGCTCCGGCTGTGGATTGCAGACGTGCAAGGCCCCCTTAATGACCCTCCGGGAGAAAATCCTGGAGGCTTTGTCGTAAATCTCTCAGCTTTAACAAGAACTAAGTGTCCATCCGGTGGGATCGCCTCATAAACATGCTCGGAGATCAATGCGGTGACCCCGGCGAAGACGAGAACTGTCTCATCAAAGGGATTACACTCCGTCCGTATTGTTCCTGCCTAAATACGTGGCTGCAGTATTTATGAGCTTCCGCACGCCGCTGTCGGTTCTCAGGACGGAGTCTTCTCCATCCTCCCTTTGTTAGTGAGGGCTCGGCACTTTGCAGGTGATCTGCGGTCATCGACGTCTTGCCCCAGGTTGGAGTCCGAGCAGTCCAGCTGCCGCGTTTGGCTTTTCTAGGCAGACATCGATTGGATTGATTAAGTTCTAAATTGGTCTCAGCGATGCCACAGAGCCTCTGCTGATGTCCGCAGAGGTCAAATGGACATGTCTCCTTTTGTTTTCCCCTCTTAAGACCATTGCTTTTGAAGAGTCGGGGGAGTGGAGGGGGTGTGGGGGCTCCTTCAAGGGTGCATTGTGCAGTCGGGCAAATGTCATCTAGTCTATTTGTGGCCCCTTTTAGTCTGGACAATGACATTTTTAGTCTCAGTGGCAGTGCGAAGATGTGAGAATTCACACGGATGTCCGTGTCACAATGTCAGCTATATAAAATTGGTTATTTCGCTATGAAATTAGATAAGATAGTCAACTTTGGTTTCCAAAGCAATACATTGCCATGTATTGCTCTGAATAATCAAGATCAAGATCAAGATTTGTGTTTGCATATCAAAACCAAAGCCTCAGGTACAGATAATAGTGGTCATTTCACTGGCAACGGGGCTATCACACACACACAGACACACACACACCTGCCCACACACACACACTTAGACCAGTTAGATACCTGGACACATTTAGGCCAGTCGCAGTTTTTGCTTCGCCTAATCTGCGTGTTTGGACCGGGCTCCCTCCCACCAGGGAGACATGGTGTGAAAACAAAATGTGTCCCTCTGTGTAATGAAGCCAGGGAATAACACTGTGGACACAGTCCATCAGCCGAGGTCCTCTCACTCTTTGTTTAATGGCCGCCTCGGCGTGCGCACATCTGAGCTCAGATTGCATCGGAAATTGCCGACCTGTTTTCTCTCTGACCTCAAAACGGCACCACAGCCTGGCTGGTTTCTCGCCTTTGTATTAAACCCAACACAAAATAGATCCAGTGCAGTGCAACCTGCTCAGCATTTCAAATAATGACTTTTTTCATCCCTGCTGAAGTCTAGGAAGCTGGACACTGGGTAAAGAGGGCACGTCCATAAGAGAATCTGTCACCTGCAGTGTTTGCGCCCATCCTTAAATGTGCTTTCAAGCGCCAACCTTAACAGCTGTTTTTATGGCAGATGGGATTGGAGTTCAGCACGGCCGCCCACAGACTTCCACTGGCAACCCCCAGAACTGGCTTCCACTCTTGTTATTACCTCCTCCTCATCCTGCGAAGAGCAATGTTTATGCTCCCGATTGTCACAGGGTCTTAGGTTTCTGTGGGAAATGGCCGAAAAATGCAGCTCAAGACAGAAAAGTCAGCAGATAATATCATCCAGCAGCCACCTCAGCCTCAAATTATATTTATAGTACAGATTACACATTTGTTAGTGTATTACATACATCTTGTCTATGTGGCTTTTAGTGCCTTCTGGGTGATAGTCAAGATGTACAGTATGTATGTATGTACAGTATGTATGTATGTATGTATGTCTGTATGTATGTATGTATGTATGTATGTAAGAATGTATGTATGTATGTATGTATGTTTGTACAAGATACAAGATACAAGAACTTAATTCCTCACATAGTCATCCGGATACAAAGTGAAATGAAAGTGGCAGTGCAGCGAATGTGCAAATACTAATTACGTGTGTGTGTGTGTGTGCCTGTGCCTGTCCGTGTGCGTGTTTGCATGATCTGGTGCATTGGATCATTTCTAATGGTTTCATACTGGCTGCAATGGTCCTGATTTTCCAGTCAGCAGGCCTGAAACACAAAAACCAGATGGTTTGTGAGGGTGAGCCGAATATGAGCTGTGATCCTGGAGTACCTGGCAAATGTTGTCAGACTGATTTGAGAAGATTTTCTGATGTTGATTCAGAAGTGGTGATGGATGAGGGTGATGGATGAAGCTGCAGCAGAGATGCCGCCCCCCCTCCTGCTTCTCCTCCTCCTCCTCCTCTTCATCCTTCTCCTCTAAACCCTAATTTGTCGTCTTGCAGTTGAATTTGTATCGCCTGCGGTAAGAAGGGGAAATTGCAGGTGCAAAACAAGGCAGAATGTCACGGTTCCTGTTTAACAGCCTCCATTTTTTTGTGATTGCGGAGATCTGAGACCAATCAGATTTACTAATCTACCTCGCCAAAAACACAATGGCACCCATGCCAGCTTTCATCCATTGATGCTATAAATCTGAATCCATTTCTTCTGCCGCGTCGCCGTCATCCTTTTTACATGGTCTGAAAGAGGATTGGCAGCGAGGAGTCTGTCCTCGTGGCGTGTTTGGAGTTACGCGGCTCAACGCATGCAACGGCTGCAACCGTGAGGGATAAACATTGATTTACAGCGAGGAATAAGCTGGAGAAAGTTTGAAATTAAACGCTTAAACCTCCTTAGTCGTAATCTCATTTGCACAGCGCCACCTGTCCAGGCCGAACACGGCGGTCGTCGAGTGGAGCTCTGTGCGTTTCTTTTAATAAGAGTTTGCCGCGAAATGAGACTCGTCTCCGCCTGAGATAGGTAGAAACGGACGGACTGACAGTTTTGTGGGTTTGCGGCGGCCATGACAGGCCGTGTCTCAGCTCCTGTCATTGTCCTCGGTGGTGTGTGCGTGACAATGCCTGTAAGCAGCAATTACCTCTTACCCCCTAAGTGTGTATTGTCAGATCCAGAATCACACCGGTGATGAGGGCAACGACGCTCCTGCTTTGCTCGCGCCTGGCCAGGAAGTCGTCGTGTCAGGCAATCAAACCGTGTCTGGTTCCGAGTCTGTTTTGGATCAGCTTCAATTTAGCAGGAACATTTCCACTGACAAACCACCAACATCGTCCCTGGCAGGCTGAGTCAGAAATCGTCAAAACAACACACGCGCACACACACACACACACACACACACAGACACGCACGCAGGCACACACTCACACATATGCACACCCATGCAAAAGAATAACAAAATGGTGACTGCTCAAAAATGATCCCATGTCAAAAATGATAAAAGTGACTTTTGCCTGATGGAGATTCTGCAATGCACCTCATTCCATTTTCCTTCAGGCTGTGAGTATTTGCGCTAAAACAGAAGAGTACAACATCACCTGTTGGACATTCACAGTAAATTTATTTGCTGGATATCCACCATAACTCTTAATTTCCACCATATCTCTTGTTATTAGGAAAATGACGACTAGTCAAACCAAATTTCCATCTGTGCATGTCATCATATCTTACAACCTTGTCTGAGCAAACCCAAATAGAATTGCTTTTATTTTGTCTTGCTCCTATGATAACACAACACGATAGACATCGGGTGTGCAGCAACTGTCTTTGAAACCACTTAGAGCGACAACTGTAAATTGCGGTACAGGTAATTCAGTCTGTCCCGTTTTGCTACAACGATCACAATGCACTGCAGTTTTACACAATCAAATGAGAAGTGAAAAAAATAAAACCAAACCAAACTAATTCATGCAGCCGAGGGCAACAATTTACATTTTACAGCAGCCGGCTGTAATTGAAGCTGCTGGCAAAGCGCCCGCATTCGTGGACGTTAAGTTTTCCTGTGCGAACCCGAGAGCCATGTCCTCCACTGACGGATGTCGAGGTGCAGTGACACGATGTCTGGTAACGCAATGAAATATAATGCGCAGGAGGCATAGGGGCAGACGTGAAGCTTCTAGCCATTAGTACGTACAGTGTCCTCTCGTTAAATGTTCTTTAAATTAAATGAGCAATTGAACTATTCAGTCAAATGTCTGTCATTAATCATAGGTGCAAAGTAAAAAAAAAATTAGGAGGCACCGAAAAATGCATCGCTGTAAAGCCAAGTGCACCGTCAAAACAAAGGCTCTGGGGACAAATATCAGGCCCACATATTCCATATTTTTCTTATTTTTCCCATTTATTTTTCATTTTTTTGCCAATTTCACAAAACTTTTTACGAAACAATCTGCATGTTGCTTGGTTTATTTTATATGAATTCCACTCATCTCATCGCTTAACACACTGATTGTGAGAGAGTCGCTAAGTTTCACTGTCCTCCATGTTTTTTCACCCCTCTGCACTCGTGCCTCTGCAGCTGCTATCCAAATGCAGGCCAGGCGAAGATGACAAACTAGTTATTGGTGTTAGCGGTTGGATCATTTATTCAAGGCATTTGGGTTTATTGCAAACCTGCAGTCTAACGATTTAAGAGGGGCGCAGAGTGGATAAACTGGAATTATATCTTTGCGCTACGGTCCGGGTTCAACACGAGGTTCAGAGCGAAATATCCCTGGATACTTTTGCTTCAAATCACTTCTAGGAACGGCTGATGAGTAGTAGAACGAAGTTGAACAGTAGTAAATGTGGTATTGGTGCCTCGGATAGCGTGATACTGTGTTTGTGCTACTGAGAGATGTTGTGCTTCACTGATGTGACGCGTGGTCAGCCAACTGTTAATGAAATAGCCCTGTAACTTTAAACATGACTTTAACAAGTGACAGGTGAAACCATAAGCTAATCAACGTACGTCAATGATACACAATAATCGTCCTTGTGCTGGCGGCGTCGCCAAACCGACCATTCGCCAAGAGTCTCTCTGCTGCACACTGCTCAGCACAGTAGCGTTGCCGCCGAGGATTGCAGACGGAACGCGGCACGGAGCGCAGTTGGCTTATAATCCGCAGTGGGTTGGGAGCTCACATCAAATGCCCTCGTGTGATTGATTACACGCTCGACGGTAATGAGATAAACAGAGCCTGAATCGATTCAGTCAGGGAGGAATCGTGCCAGAGGGGCATATGCAGCCGCGTGCAACGGCTGCACAGACACGCTCGTATTCAAAGAGCCGCAGAGAAAGACCAAGCTGTGCTTTTGGCTTGGAACAGCGGCGCTTCCTCGTCCAACAGCGTGGAGCCGCTTCGCCCACCAGCATCAGGGAAACAACCCGGCAAAGGGTCCGACAGGTTCGGGGCTGCAAGATCAGGCGACCCCCCGCCCGCCCCTTATGGCCTACGGGCGTGAAGAATCATTTTCAACCGAGGCGAGAAAATGAGGAGCACAAGCGCGGGTGAGCGTCAGCTCGTTTTCTCTGGACTTTGCTGCGGCTGCTGCCAACTGGTGACAGACGAGGAGATATTCCGGCGCTCTGCTTAGCCAATTAAAATGGCCACGCTTCTCAAAAATGACTCTAAGAGGATAAGCGGGACTGCAGGCGGCGTATGATATTCCCCGTGTCCTGAACCGGCAAGATCTGGCGTCAGAACGACAGAGGTGTTGGGGAGCGTCCGTCACCTCACATTTGAAGTTGTTCCAAAAAAAAAATTAGCATGATGACAAGCAAAGATACTGAAAATCAATTAAGCTTTGAATCAATTTGGTATTTGTGTGAGGATGTTAGATTTTGTGCACTTACTATTTGTGTCAAGCATTTTGTCCACAGTTGCTGCTAGTTTCAGTTCTGTGGCTACTATCAAGGAGACTCGGGCTGGATAAAAGAGAAATCGGTCGGTGTTCGTGATTTTGCCGCTGGCAGTAAAATCATCTGCATTCATCCGCAGCCAAGTCGGGAATTGAATAAGATATATTTGGGCGTTGTGAGCACTGGCCAAACGACGACTCTGGAGTCTATTTATTGCCTCTGTAAAGCATTATAAAAGCACAGAAAGACACAAATTGATGCAACATCTGGGCTTTTGTGCGATCTGAATAGCAGGGCTGCGATCTTGATAAGCTGCTTTCTGAGCGAATGGTGGGATGACGGGCGCCCTGTGGGTCACCATCCAACCCACGTGTCAGGATGCGCAGTGTTGTGCAGTTATGTAGAGATGAAATTGTTTTAGGAAGATTTGGCTCCATGCACCCGAATTTCTCGTGAGCAGATCGGACCAGGGCACGACAGGGCGACAAAAACAAACGCAAGGCCTTGGCAGGAGCTCAGCGAGTTGCCAATCGCAGCCGCGTCCCACTTAACGTCCCTGCCGTTGACTGAACGGCTTCAATCCATTGATTTTGTCGGCGAGCCCAGGGAAGCGTTTGCACCTCATTCATGCACGATCCATCAGCTCCTCTAGTTAAAACCTCGGAAAGGTTACGAGCCCCCAGGAGCTGAAAGTAGTTTCCTCTGGACGTTGTTTGTCAGCTGTGACTGCATTAGTCTGAGAGTTGACCGATGAGTGATTTAGTGGCCAAACAGGGAACACTCACAGATCAGGTGTTTCACCACCAGCCGGGACTGCCATCACATCTACAAGTCGGCTGGCTGACGCGCAAAATGCCCTCAGAGCTCAGAATGGTGGTGAGAGTTTGTGGGAGCAGATATGTTGTGTGATGTGATGTTGTTGGTATGAGCTGGTGTTTTTTTAGTAGAAGCAGTGGAATTTCTGTGCATTTTTATGTCTGTGTGTCCATCAGCTGGGACTGGTAAACAAATCCCGGCCAAACACTCAAAAGAAAATAAATCGATGCAGCCTACACCTGCAGTGCTCGGGCCAAGAACCGGTCAAACAACACCAACTATAAACCGGATTTATTTGTGATTTTGTGTATTTTACTGTGTCAATTTATTCATTTTTCAACCATCTAGATTTTCTGTACCGCGCCGCTGAGACCCGAGAAGTTCATTTCATTCCATTGTGCTTTCATGAAGGACAGTGAAGTGTCCTTGATCTTTGATCCTCGAGAGCACACGGCAGGTTGGCAGACTGATTTCCTTTTGACTCTCAATGAAATGCGGCACAGAGCGCTTAGACTCAAACCGAGAGCACACGTGGCCACGCTCGAGAAGACGGTTGGGAGGAGACAGCAGAGCTTTACGACCACGCTGTGCGAGGAGCTCCCTCGACGTGCGTGTGTTTGCTCCCTACTTTTAACCATAAAGTTATATTTTTTCAAGCACAAAGCCTTACGATGAGTTTCAATACATTTCAATAAGAGTGCAATACCAGTGACAGGAACGGTCATTGTAAACCAGTCACATGATTGTTTTGTAACATTTACCCTCAGTTTTTTTAGCTGGTGTTACTGAAGATGTTTGTGCAGATCTGTAAAAAGTCTTTGCAGTAAAAACAGTGCAATTCCTCCACAGACTCTCTTGCTTCTTATTTTCGTGCTTTGTTTCCCCCATGAAACGATTTCCCCCGTGAGCCAGAAGGTCACTTTGATCGGAGACGCTTTTGCATCAGTTGCCCATGATGTCAGATTGTCGCATTCAGGAAGGAGTTCAGTGATTTTTTTGGACACGGAAAGAGGTGGAATTTAGTGCAGGCAACGTGCAATTTGGTGTCAACACAGTCGACTGCCAAATTAGTTTGACAAGTAAATGCTGTGTAAGATTTTTATTTTTTATTTATTTTATATTTTTTGTAAGGATTTTGATTGAAGATGGCAAGAGGGTGAACTGGTGAGATTATTCCATGAGCATAGGACCAAGAAGAAAATCACAGTGATTCCAGTCTGGTGGTTCCAAACGGACAATGCCAGATAATGACATGTGATTGATTGGCAGGGAATGCAGCTTTCACGCGAGGCACAAACACAGAGAAAATTGCAGCTTTTACAGTTTGCACAAAGCTGACGAAAGGAATAGAAATCAATACAGCCTCAGCTTCACCGCTGAGCGGGAGAAAAAGAAGCCGAGCCACGATAATGGCGGTGGATCCCCAGTGTGGCTCATGTTTTATTCCTTTCCTGCGGTGAGAGATTTCCATGTGTATTTATGGTGCCGTGAAAGATGATTGATGAGTGTGCAGGATGCCGATTGTTGTCTGTGAGCGCATGTTCAACGACTGCAGGACAGCCGCTTTGCAGGGTTTACACCCAAAAATGACATTGTGAACAAAGACATTTTATTCTATGCTTTTACATTTGAATTGTAATTACCCCATAATCTACCACATAGAGCTGCATGACCTCAATCTAAGGAGTCGTTGCTATTTTTTGATAAGTTGTTATCAAATGACGTGACTGATGTAAGACTTGTAGTGCATTTGAAAACCAAAGCAACCCGGAGACGGAAGGTAACATTTCCATTCCGCAGAGTGGGAGGAATGCATTAAAGAAAGCAAAGCGAGGCAGACTTTGATGAGTAAATAAGCAACAGCATCACAACATCCCCCTGCTGAGGGAGTCACAATCGGTCCCACACGTCCCGTTAGGCATCAATTCCTCAATTCCTCGGCCAAGTGGAGACGGAGTCCAAAACGTGCCGCACTGGTCTTTGATGCTGTTACCGGCGAGATTGGCCCGAGTTATCAGTGTAGCTGGTAATCACAGGGGATGAATATTAATTCCTCTTCCTCACGTTTCATTGGAAAAATCTTAATTGTTGATCTATGTGGATTTGTAGGTTTCTTCCTTCACTCTTGGCACAGGTCCATGACAAATACATCCTGAAAGGCTGATTTATTCGTCATCAAACCAGAGTGATCAATAATAATGGATGCTTGGTGGTGACAGACCTCTCTGTCTACATTCGGAGGCGTGGTGGTCATAATTGGCGAAGAGGTTACCATAAGTGCATGGCAGCACCTTTGCCGTGGAGGCAGCTTTAAATAAGAAGTAAGCGCTAACTTAAGAAGATGCCATTCAAATGGTGAATTAGCTACTCTGAAGGGCTCTTATATTTGTCAATCTGATTGTGATGAAGTTGGTGCCTCACCAGCCACGAACATCACCGCACGTCTCTGCAAACACAACACTCACATTCATCTCAACGCATACACTCAGACTACTGAAACAAAGCAAACCTCAGATCTATTGAAGCAAGCGAGGGTTAGAATCGGCCAGTCGTCACACGAGCTGTGTGTCTAATAAATGACATCCAGCTTTCGAGCACGCACCTCTCTCAAAGAGATCTCAAATCACCGCTGACACAGGAATTGGAGGCATAGCAATTATCAACGGACTCCTGTGCTTTCCGGTTCAATTTGCTCCGTGTAAACACAGAACCCCGCCGTTCTCTCACCATACACTACGTGTGGCCTGGTCGATATCTATGTCGGGCGAATCTGTGTTGGCAAAGGTAGTCATTCTAAGCGCACAGAGGGTGGTTCCTTATGCTCATCCGGGGCCCAGGTTGGCTCCTGCGATTTCTGAATGTTACCTCGGCTGCGCACACGGAATTCCCACTGCACATGATGGAGCGAAAAATGTCGTCAAGAAGCATAACACGTCCACAAAAGATCCAACAGCTTATGGAAGGATTTCTCTTCCTGAGAGGTGCATTCACGCCTATAATCTGAGGACAAGGATACGGCGCGGAGGTGAACGTGCAAGTTCCTCACAAGCTACATTCTCCCTCTCAAGGCTTTGGAGGAGGAGACCTGGTCTGAGAGGTAACACCTCAACTGTCCTCGTCTGACTTTTGCCTCAGTGCGTGTACGTGCTAGCTCTTTGAATGACGAATGATATTAACTAACTCCATCTTGGCGCCTCATCCCTACTTTGATTGCAGTTAGATTTGCCAGGCTTGTTATGTTTGCTTGCAACAGGCTATCTTGGTAACTGTCCGTCAGCCTTCGAAATTTCTCAGCCACAATGTTGATTTCACTTTGCTCCACCAACGTTTTGAGACTCCAGACTTGTCACATTGGAGCTTATGAGGCTGCAAGGCAGTCTTCGACATAGCGGGAATGAGGTTGCAGTCTAATGCAGAGAAGTGTTAGAGTACACAACTTCATCAGAACGATACTCTAACGACAGGAACATCAGCTGATTTACTGTCACTGTCAGCAACAATGCCAAGCACTGCGTTGTTAGCATTGTTTGGATTGGATTTTACATCAAATTGACCACAGGTGTAAGATTCCACAAATGATATTACATATCAAGAATCGAAGCAATTAAAGGGAGCATATGAAATATGCCATGAAATAAGTATTATTTGGTATGTGTCTGCAAGAGGTGCTACAGCAGTAATTAACTTTCAATGTCAAGATCTCATATGCAGAAGTTTCAGGCAGCTGAATTGTTCAAGCGGTTGACGTGCCAGTGCTAATTTTTGGGGATATGAGATTGTAAAGTGGCTGATTAAGTGCCTGGAGAGCGTCTGGTTAAACAAAGCTGTGCTCAGATGCTGGTTTTAGTTCTGCACTGCAGTTTTTCCGCAGGAATAATGTGTAATTATAAGGCAGTAATGTGAAAATGCTGAACTACCTCCAACTGCGGGTTAAATATAATCAATTTAAAGAAAAGGCCATCCTCCATTAAGCTTACACAAATCTGATAAGGCCACCGTGTTTAAAGCAGATTTGCATAAATCAATCTTCCTTTGGCGAGAGGTGAGGAGGGAAAATGTTCGGTGCTAGAACTAAAATGCCAGTGCAAAGGAACAGAAATCTGTCCTTCGCTGCTATTACTTGGACAATTTTAAGTTCTGGAGGTGCGTGGCAGCCGGAAAAGCAGCTTCATATATGGCGAGGATAAGTCTCAGGCCGAGAGATTCAAGGAGTAGTTATAGATTGTCAGCAAACAGGTGTAATGCGAGACAAAGCTATTTAAGAGACGAGCTGTCATCGAGCATTTTACCCCTAAAACCGTCCAATCGTTAGAGTCCTATTGACATGCATGAGTGTCAGAGCGGGAACCAAAGAGCGGTAATGAGAATGACCCATCAGCCCTGAGGGGGAGCACAACATTCAGGGAGACGGCTAGCATCTCCTCCAAAGGTGCTACTTTAACTGCGTCGATATGAGTAAAATGCAGCTTTGGACACAATGAAATGACTCATTATTCTGATGCGTGTGTGTGTATGTGTGTGTGTTTGTGTGGATTTGTAATGCTGATGGTAGTGTGCGTGAAATGTTTACATTAAGCATCAGTTGTGTTCCTCTCAACGTCACTCGTGCAATGTATTTCTTTGAAACTATCTTAAGACAAAGGATGGGGGTCTTTTGTTTGTCTTTCTTTCAGCGTCTTGGCATCAGCTCAGGCATCCCAAAGAATAGCACTGTATTTGTAGGCAAGTTATGTAATATATATTAATTATTCACCATTCTCCTGATGAAGTCATTGTGAGTGGAATCACACGAAAGCCCCCAATCATCTGTATCCATTTATGTTTTCAAGATGGTGCGACAAAAAATAAAATAAAATGAGTTGAATTGAAAACACAGACCAACAGCCACAATCAATACAATAAAAACTAATAAACCCCTGAAATTGTTATTTATTCCGTGCGCAGCGAAAGAATCCAAACAGATAGCGAGAGCCTGGGATTTGTGATAAAGCTTTATCACAAATCCCGGGTGTTACCACAGAACATGAAAGACAAAGCGGGAACACACTCCTGCGGCTCAGATTAGCACAAGCAGATACAAACACAGAGTTCTTTTACTGCTGAATTAGGGCAGAAAATGTTCGCCAAAATCTCTGCTCTGAAGGTGATACGACGAGGTGAGGAGAAGCCGCGCGTGACGTCTATATTTTCGGACAGAATTTCATTTTGCAAGACCTCCCGAGTGGCTTTTCTGTTCGGTGAGGCATCGACCTCTGTATGTTCCTACCCAGAGCTCCACTGACCTGTGCGGCTCTGTGTTCTGTTCCGGCCTCAATCTTGACGTTTGGCGGCTGGAGCTCACCCTGCACGTGCAGGTGTTTTCTGATTCTGGATCATGACACACGCATCTAGGATATCAGCCGACCGTATTGTAATTTGCGAGCTGTTACTGAGACTGAGTCGGCCCAGCGACAGCCTGCAGGATGGACGGCGCGAGAGGCCATGAGCGGCGCCCTGTTAGTGTTAATTGAACTGGAAAATAAAGCGAGCAAGAGAGGGAGGCGCAGAGACGGAGAGATGGAGCGAGAGAGAGCGAGAAGACGAACGGTAATGGTAACCTTATCTCCAGATGGACCTTTCGTGAGAATGTGAAAGGTTAATTCAATGCCATGCCTGAGCTATTGGACAAAGTCTTATTGTCTCATTTGGGAGATAAAGCGGCGATAGCGTTGCACCTCTACTCCAGGAAAAATGCAATTTGTCTTTGGATTTATCGCTAATTGTCGATGGATTTGATTCCGGTCAACGTCGGCGCATCTCGGCATGAAAATGAGGCGTCGTCTATGGCAATCCCCTCTCTGTCTCTCTCTCTCTCCCTTTCCTTGTCACTCGCTCTGCAGTAGACAGAGCTAGCTGAGGAGAGCAACGTGTATTTTGTCGTTTCACAGCCCCTCTTTTATAAAAGGCTTTCCACGCCATCTATAGATAATGATACATTAATCCAAATTACATTTGGAACGCGAGCATTAATTTCCCCAAGGTAGGGAGTGAAGTTAAGCCGAGCAGCTCGGCATCTCTGGCTGTGAGGGAGGGAGAGAAGTTGAGAGGCTCATTTGTGCTCCTGTGTTCCTGTGAGAAAGGACCTCTGATGTGTGAGGCTTTCTGCCTTCCCACAAAGAGCCATCTGGGCTCTGTTCTTGATTGAAAGGGCCGTGTGTGCATGCTTGTGTCTGCGTGTGTGTGCGTGTGTACCTGTCTACCACAGTCCACTCTGTGGTGCTCTGGAGGGACTTTTTACATGGTGGAGCATTGAAATCCCAATAACAATGCTGTGCCTGAGATTTGTTCCAAGTAGATGTTGCCTCCATTTGTCTAAACGCATTTTCGACCAGCGGTTGGGTCACTAATGAGAATGTTAGTGTTCATAACTTTCAGTCAACCCTCTCTGGATTCGGAGTCACGCTCATCTCATTTCGGTTGGATTCTGAGTTGAATCAAGCTGCAAACTGCAGGTGCTACTTCATCTCCAGCGGTCTTCAAAACAGCTTAGCTGAGTTACAATGGGGGGTTGAGCGACGTCAAAGCGACGCGTCCTTGCTGAACTCCAGGGACACACGATAGAATCATCAAAATAGAGAACAAAGCCATTACTGAGGCTGCTGTCAGATTGTGACTGATGACTACGATTTAAGCTCGTTTTTGTGATGAAGCTCTGGAGTTGTGAATATTTGCAGCGACAGCGTCTCGACACTCTCTCACAGCTCAGTGACGCTCACCTCAGTCGACCACAGTCAGTGTTTGTCTCACTCAGCTGCATACCTATTATTTGTGTGTGTGTGTCCGTGCTGTGCACCGAAAAGGTCCGTGAAGAGTACAGAGCTGTTTCAGCAAGAGGTTTTTTACAATCCGAACCGCCTCGTCTCGGCTATTCGCTGCCAACCTCGGTCAGCGTGCTCCACTGTAAATGCGTGTCAGCGCTCTCAAAAACATAATAAATAGCCTGAAATTTAATCAGCCAAAAATAAATGTGCGGAGGTGAAACCTCTGACAGGAGCAGCCCGGGCAGAGATCCGGCAGAACCCGAGAGGCTAGACGAAGGTTTGGGCTCTTCGGCGCTGAACATCCGCACAAAGCAATGGACGGAGAAAGGACACGAGGCCTCGCTTCATTCATCAAAACCAGACAACCTGTGCAGGCCCGGTGGCCCCCGTGACAAATGAGGACCAAAGCCCTTGCTGGAGGGTAAGAAGTGCAGGAGCTTTGGAGGAAATCCCAGTTTGGACAGAGAGGACAGAGGCCACTTATATTTGATCCCTCCGGTCTCCCCTAGACCCCTATTATGCTCACAGTTCATAAAACAATTGAAATTGCCTCTGAACTTTTTGTCTTAAGCAATGAACCGCATGACAAATCACCCTGGGCCTCTAAATCCTGCTTCACAAAGGCCCCAAATTGGTGCTTAAAAAGTGCAGAGAGAACGACGCAGGTGTGTCTGAGAGGGATGAGGGAGGAGGAGAGAAGATCACGTTGTGGGATTTGGAAACGATTCTATTGGAATTCCCACATCAGCCGAAGTCTTCCCCTCACATGGTTACATATCTGTCAAAAGAGGGCGAGGCGTTTGCGAGGTTAGACCTATGAGCTCAGGAGCTATGAGCTTTAGCTAAGGGGACATAGTCCTGGAAGAGTGCTAACAAAACATCCTGCAAGACAGCGAAGTGACCAAAATACAAGTGTGTGACTTAATTAGGAAAACTCTAGATAGGATGGTACAAGATAAGACAACACACAGAAGTATTCATTCAGATTGACATACAAGCTTGGTCAAGGCACGAATTAATCTCAAGGTACTACCATATTTTGCCTCGTTTCCTTCGTGTTTAAAGCAGGATGTCAGCAATGTCAGCATCAACGCCACCAAAATAATAATGATCGCAATCTCATACACAAATGATCTCACACACACTAAAAGGTACAAGTCATATTCAGTGTGCGTTCTTAGTGTGTATGTATAGGCTGATAGAGTGTGAGAGTGTGTTAATGTAAATGAATGCAGTCAATTATTACATAATTTGTACTCATATATAAATAATCAATACTGAAACCATAATGAGCATAAATGATAAATACGCTGGCTGGAATCTGTCCACTGAGCAGCCCGCCAGGCAAAGACATGCTGATTGATTTGACAGGGGCAAAAACACGGATGCCCGGCAGCAATTTGCTGAATCAGCATTTGTCCAGTTGAGAAAACGCTGATTCCTGATAGTTATGATCGTGTCACCCCCCCAGAAAAAGCGGAAGAGCTTCGGATGTCATGGAGTTGTCACTTCCTGGACATGCCAACGTCCTTGTTAGAGAGTTTTTTTGTCCTTTATTGACCATACCAGGAAGAGAGTGTTTGTTTTGCTAAAGAACTTCAACCAGCAGCCATTTTTTGGTGGTCAGCATCTGTCTCGTAGTGGGGAAGTGTTGGAAAAAGATGGATATGATTCTGGGATGTGTTCGCCTCCTTGTCCCTGTTTTATTTTGCCTCTTGAAATATATTGTGGCTCAAAAGATGCAATCAGCCACTGAGTGGCTCCCCCGCTCCGTATTGATTTTATTACGTGGGGTTAACTGTTCCGTTTAAGGGCACGGGTGTTGCTTTGGAGGGGGGGGGGGAAAGAATTTCCTTTACCCGTCTCCTGTTATTACCGCAGACTTTGCTGAGGTGCACATTAGCCGTGCTTTCTTCACAGTTCCTCTCTTTTGTTTGGGTGTTTTTTGTCAAAAACCAAAAGCTTCCATCACTGCAGAGCAGACTCAGCATGCCTCTCGTTGCTGTCGTCTGGCGTCCCTCAGCAAGGCTTTATTTGCCAACAGCGGCTCTCTGACAGAAAATTGCTCATCCTCCGTAACCAAAGCGAGTGTGTCGACGCGTCTGCGCCTCAGAGAAAGAAAGAGAAACCTCCAAGCCACCAGGCTCCATGCCGGGACCAGACATTGGAGAGGTTAAGCCTGTAAATGCCTTTGGCCTTCTCTCGCCCACACAGACAAACAAACACACACACACACAAACACACACACGCACATACGCACGCAGGAATCTCATTGTCAGCTGAAAAATGCGGACCAATCCACAGAACTGTCAAACTTTCTGGGGTAATACTCAATACAAACAACTTTCCCTCTGGGGTTAGTCATTCTCACTATCCATACTTGTTTACCATTGTCAATCTTGTTTGTGTTGATATTTATTGATTTTTCCACAATGCTGAGGGGGGTTAATATCTGTGGACTGCCTTGTTTTGATTGTGATTTAATTTTAGATCATCAAGGAATTAATTTGGTGCAGATGTATTGTCATATCGCGGACGCAAATCTAGCCAGCAAGTGAGATTATTTTGTCCTTAAAGAATCGCATTTAACTAAGACGAGTTTACAGCCCCACTGCAGACAGGGAAGGTCCACAAAACCCTGACAGGGTAAGAGAAAAAAGGGGGAAACTTTGGGAGAAGGAATTTAAAAAGAGACTCTCTCCTCACACTGCGGGTGGGTAAAATAATACAATGGCGCGGTGGTGAAAAAATAACTTGCAGCCTGAGCGAAAAAGAGGGGGTGAAGGAGAGAGTGGATGTATTTGGTACTATTGAACAGGAGAATTACGGCACCGGAGATGGACAGAATTCTGTTGCGGCCCGTGTGTCTAACACGCTCTTCCACTCTCCTCCTCGAGGGCTAGTAAACGTTTCTGTGCTGTGCTACAGACACACAGTATGAAAGATGTCACACTCTTTTTGCTGCGCTTGCCCCGGTGAGATGGAGGCGAGGTTGTCCCAGTCGTCCTGCCAGTCCTTCACCACGGCTCCGCTTTCCCCGTTAGAGCCCTTTGGAGCAGCACTATATCCTGGCACTCACTTTATAGAGTCGCTGTATTTCATCCCTTCAGTTACGCCTGGCTGAGCGTCCGCAGGGGGGCTTCGGCTTCGGCGAAGTTTGGATGTGACAAGGGAACGCAGAAGAGAAATGGTGTACGTGCATTGTGTGTGTATAGGCGCGCGCGTGTGTGTATCAGTGACACGCAGTCAGGGGAGGCAGAAAGAGGCCGTGCGTCACCTGTCATCATGAGAAGTCAAGAATGTGAAGTGAAAAACCTAATTTATTGGATATAGTTATCCACAGATTTTCACAATTAAGTGTTTCATTTATCTAACTTCACCAGCTTTACATTATTAGTTTTATTTGCTTATATTTGTTATTCAAAATCTCACTAGGCATGAACCTCACCGCAGTTCACTCGGGTGTGTCATGTGCATATGTATGCCTGCCAGGCGAGCACACACAAGCGTGTGCGTGGCAGCTACATGTGTGTGTACACAGCTTCGTGCAGGAGGCTACGTTCAGGTGTATGATGGATTTTGCCGGTAGACTGCCATCGAGGTAATTGCATTCAGCGGAGGAAAGTCTCTATTCTTCAGGAAATAAGAGGATCTGAGGAAATTATCGCAGTTACCATCAACCTGTGAATTAGACGTGAAACCTCTGAAATACATCAAGCTCTTTTTTTTTCTTTTTATCCTTTTTTCCCCCCCAGACACTAGTGGGTAATTTGCCCACTCATCTCAATGTAATACAGGCGACATCAACATACCCCAGCTTCAAGTAGACAGAACGTCTCAAAGATTGCCTGCAATTAGAATGAAGCCGCTCTTAATGATGGAAAAACCCATCGAGAGTGTGTGAGCTGCTACGGATTCATCTAACATTTGAAACTATGCAGCAACTAAGCAGAGGGAATGTGGAGCACATTCTCTAAATAGGCATGGAGAACATTTAAGGTGTTTTTATAGTTAAATGGTGTGTCTGACACACCACGACTGACACCCAAATAAAGCTTTCTGGCAGTTCTAGAGGTAGATCAAATCAATTGTTAATCATTTCATGTTTCGCATGAATGTTTTGATATGAACCGCCTTAACAGTGAGGATGAGATCTACTGAGCTCTACATTTGCAGAACATGTGTGGCTGTAGGATCTCCTCACTAATGTTAGGAACCTGACGTATTGGCTGCTTGGTAAATCAGCTCATTCTCGCCCTGTCTGTGCATCATCCGCCGACAGCGCCGCGTCCTGTCTACGCGCTGAGATGTTTTTTCTCCCCTTCGCTCAGTGAATGGAAAACATGGCCTCCCCTTAGCGACTGACCGGGCAGAAAGACGTGGAGAGGTCGATGTAACTCCCGCTGCCAGTGCTAAGGCAGCTGTCACCACGCCACAGGAAATGTAAAGCAGAAATGCGGAGGTCACCATCCGTTGGTGGAAAGTGAGGCGGTGCCTGGGTGAGCACGGAGCGAAGCAAAAGCTCCTCCATCAGCTCAGCAGAGGCAGCTGGGGGGAGGATGCAGCGTCATCTGTCTCATCTCTGATTGGAGCTGTCAGTGGAGATTCATCTAGCAAGACAAATGCTGTGCACTCGAGCTGTATCCCCCTCAAACTTGAAAAAAATCTAGATAGATAGGTAAACAGACAGACAGACAGACATACGTACATGCATACATACATACATACATACATACATACATACATACATACATACATACATACATACATACAGCACATTCGTATATATCATCGATATGTATCGTATGTATCACGGTTGTGTCCAGGCTGTCACTGTTTCTAAATCAGCCGCAGGCGTTGGTCGTGCCCCTCATGCTGCTCTTTGTCGGGCTTTGCTACGGGGCAACTGCTAACCACATTATCCGAATGGTGGCAGCTCGTCCAAAGCTGCAGCCACTGATCCAACAAGGACACGCCACGTTCGCCTTCATGCTATACCCTCTCGCCTAGATTACTTAAGTTCCCATTTTATGGGTTGCGGAGCCCTTCAATTTCCCCAAGCCCCTGTAATTATGCAGACAGAGAGTATGAACCATGTGATTGTGTTCTACAGCAGAAGATATATTACCTTTTTAGAGTGTCAAGGAGAGCACCTCGGGGAGCAGCGTATAATTGCAGCAGACGAAGGGTCCAATTGTTAAAGTAAGTTAGAGGGATTTTCTTATTGTTTGCATGACTGCACCAGTGCTCACGGACGTGCCGGGATTGTCAGCCGCAGCTGTGAGGCGAGACACGCATGTAATATGATCCATGATTAGAGGTCAGCTGTAATGCCAGAGCAAGTCCCCGCAATGCAGCGGCAGCAGCAGGCACGTGCCAGCGTCTCTGTCTTCTTTAATCCTTTTTCTCTTTCTGAGTCAAACACACTCAGGCGTTTATCTCATTAATTGGGACCGGTTAGCGATATCTTTGTGACCCTTGCCAGTTGCTTGAAACTGCAAAGGAAGCGATCACGAAAATGTCGTAATTAGAGCTTTAACACTTTCCCGTCGATAAATACCCATGCCGCAATGCTAAGCGCAAAAATAGAAGCGATCACTTTACATCTGTCATTAACACCACGGTTCTCACATACCAGTCAATGACCTACAGTCGTCGTCATTACGATGATCTATATATACAGTAGCATCCAGTTCAAAAAACGCTGGAGGTTACAAGGTTAGATGATAATGTGCGAAAAAACTACTTTACAAGGACATGTGACAGGAAGACTGTCTCTACAGGAGCAGCTCTGAACTTCATATTTTGCCTTTGTCCTTCCATGAGCGGCCGATGAACCGGCGGTAACAGCTCATAAACATTCAGCACAGGCGGGCGGGCAGGCGACTGAGCTGCTCGCCTGGAGCGTGTCATCACCTCCAAAGTTTTCCAAAGTAGCTGTTGACATTCATTGATGCTCTTCCTGTCGTGCCAGCATGATGTCAAGTGGAGACAACAGCATTTCTCCTCCTTGCAAGGGTAAAAAGGAAACCTGCATGTCCATCACATAGGGATCAACTGAACCCTTGCCGTAGCTCAGAATGACCCTCCGTGCTTGAGTGACCGAGGTGAAACGCACGTTGTAAGGGGTTGTGGTTGCTTTTCTTTTCTTGCAAGGACAATATTAATCAGGTTAATAGTGCTGCGAATCCAGATTTAGTCAAGTTGGATAGATTTTGTCAATTGTGGGTAATTGCTGAATTTCTGTAACCAATTGCAATTCTATAACCCATCAACGAATTGCTTTTTCAAATCACGTTGGCAATCACAGTATGACTGAAGGACATGATTTGTTTTTAAGTCTACATCAATGAAAAGCAGGATATTTAGACAAAAAAAAACATCATTTCTGTATACTCAGTCTCTCAAAGTGAGTTCCATGTTGACCCACTAAATATCTGCAACAAAATTATGACTTTCAGATCCACTTCACACATGCAGGACAGTTTCAAGAGCAAACTAAGTGTGTGCAAGACGGCAAAATAGTTTTCAAATTTTGAAAAAGAAATCTCTCAGTATTGAGTCATTCAAAGGCTAACGGCTAATGACGCAGAGCCTGTGTTCACAGGTTATCACAGAAAAATAAGTGGACTGGTACACAATACCTGAACGGGAAGAGCTGCAAGACCGAGTGTGAATTTGCATTGCATTTGCAACGCTGTGTTTTTGCCCAGCAGAGCTTGTGGCTTTTATCTATTTATACCACAGGGACCGTTGGAGATTCTCTGTGTTACACCGTAGGACCGCTTGCGTTATTCCCATACAGCCACACAGCTGCGGCCAGGGCTGGAGATTCTCCACAGGGATCAGTGGATTCCACCAGTGATGTGGGAGGCCCTGGCAGCGTGCGCATGTGTGTATCCGTTTCTGCACACGCGTGTGTGTTACAGAGGGCACGGAGGTAATATTATAGGGGGGATTGCCTATAAAGCTGCAACCTTGTCGCGTCCTCCGTCTCTGTCACAAAGTCTCCCTATGGGGATCAGCAGGTAGCGTCTGGGAGGGGAAACGGTTGAAAAATATTTGCCGACGACCTTCAAGGAGGGTGCTGTTCTAGAACTTCTCTGTAAGGCGCAACAATAACAACAATTACAACAACAAAACTCTTGTTGTGTTCGCACACAAGATTAAAGACTCAAATGGTTCATTTGTAGTTGTGCTTATTTTTACACAAGTTGCAGGAAAACCCCTTACAACAAGGCACAACAGAGTAGGAAATAATCTGTGGTCTTTCCATATAATGAATAATAGATTATTTATTTTGGAATGTGGCCGGTGTTGGGCATGTTACAGGCTTTACTGGCACTGCTGGTTTAACAGTTCCCTTCCCGAGAGTCTCTACACTTGCACGATTTTGGCGTGAGCTGAAGGTGGTGAATCACTTCTGCCACAAATTGTACAGGTTGCTGCAGGTTGCATCCAGTAAGTCAAGATCCAGGATGTAGCAGAGGAGCAATGCATCCATGTTTTAGTGTGTTTCAGCACTTTGCAAGCGCAGCAATGGCTGCACACTTCTTAAAAATATCATGAAGTTTTCTGTTTCTTGACAAAGGCCTTTGTGCCATTCACAGCCCAGCGTGCACACAATCGAAAGACTTTTCAAGAACCTTAAGAAGTTGCTTAACATCTCTGTCTTAACATGGGAGAGGGAGAAAGTTTGATGAGTGATGACGAATTGAGTGGTAAAAACTATGCAAATAACCAGTAGGAATGAGTCTGACTTATTTATTCAGCAAGGCGAAGATGAACAGTGGGGTCCTTTCAAAACTGTCACAGCAGCCACAGCTTCGCGTTATTAGAAAGTTTTTTTTTTTTTGTCTTCAACCTAAGAATTGCATCGCTGTAGCTCCCTCTGCCCTGGTCATTTCATGTTGCCATGGCAACCAAGAGTCAGCCTGAGCTCTTAGTTGGGATTGTGCGTCAAAAAAGTCGAGGACAAACAAGAAGTGATATGGTGTGACAGGGGCGCCGGGCCCCATCTTGCACGCTGTCACGCACATGCACGCACGCACACACACGCAACGCCATCGTCATGAGTGAGCTTGCTTTCGCCACATCTGTCGGCCTCGCATCACGCATCCTCATGTCGGCGCGACGTGCCTTTCCTTGGAACTGCATGTTTCAGTGAATTTCTTGACAGCAGCGGGAAATGATTGGTGTAGAATATTTCAGATACATCAGGGTGAAGATAATTACATGACATCATCTCTATTAAGCCCCTGACATTTCCTTTATTCTATAGTTGTGGCATAATGGAAGGCCAGCGTGAAATTCAATGCTCTGCACCCGGATGATAATCCACTAAATGGGTAATTATCATTCAACAGAATGACTCGTAGTTCCGGGGGCTGAAGGGCGACCTGCATGTTTGATGACTGTTGTTGTAAAAGGACGTCCTTCAGCACTGCACTACTGTCCCTGGTCTTCGTCGGGCCTTCAGGAAGCTGCGAGGACGTCCCACGTCCCGCATGCATGGAATCGATCCCGCTGCCGCCTTGTTGAGAAACTCCACCCCCACAACCGCCATCGCTCCAACAATTACCGCTGATGGGGCGATGGGCGCCAGGTTGCAGAGCAGAATAAGGCACAAAACTGTGGAGAGAGAGAGTGGAGAGTGAGAGAGAGAGAAAGAGAAAGAGAGACAGAGACAGAGAGAAAGGGAGCACGAAGTGGAAGCATATGTGGGTGACGAGCATCTGCAGCTGGTGAAACGTGGCCAAGACAGATGCTGAACTCAGACCCGACTTGTGCATTATTAATACTGCCCACTTACAAGCGGATAAAGAAGCATTTACTCAGCGACTGACGTGCTTGAATTAATCATTACGCCGTCCTCAATGCCGTAGCAAACCCTCCTCCAAGGCAAACGTTGTAATTTCCACTTAAATGACAGGTTTTGTAAAAAGAGGAGAGAGCAGCTCCATCGTGACAACAGATTCAACAAAAGACAAAGATTGTTTGGGGTTTTGTTTTGTTTTTTCATAATCCAGCAAAGAGCAGGTGCTGACCAGAGGAAGAGCAGGATCTGTAATTCTGAGAGCTGTTTTCCTGAACATTATATTTAGTCCTGTCTATCTGAGTCTGATTTCTTCAAATGTCTCCCTCAACCGGGTGAAGGTAGAAGTCTTGTGAGACACTCCGCCCGCTGACTCACAGGTGTCACCAAATGAACGGATATAATTCATGTGGTTGTTTACACAGGTGAACTGTTTTCAGCCCTATCCGGTGCCTCTGTAAATAAGCAAAGTCATTTATTGAGTGGTTTCAAAATAGAGGCGCACCAAGCAGGGAGTCAGCGTGAGTCACTAGATTTGTGAGTGTTGTGCATCATCTGGCAGTGGAATATTCCTACTGCTTTCCCCGAAAACATTCTCCACACAAAAGGCAGATCTTCATTGAATCCTGTAGAAAATGAAATTCCTACTCCTCATCCTGCTATTCTGGTAACTCCTCCTCCCCCTTCATCGTCTCCTCCTCCCAGTCCTCATCCTCCCCCTCCTCATACTTAGAGTCGCAGTCCCACTTGCCCTTCTCGCCCTGGTGAGCCACCGAATACGTAAGCAATATGTGCTTGTGAGTCCACAGTATGTGACTGTGTGTGTGTGTGTGTGTGTGTGTGTGTGTGTGTGTGTGGTGTCTGACATTACTGTCCAGTTCAAAACTCCCCTTGGATCCATCAGATGGAAGCCGAATTAGAATGGATCGTTCCTTCAGGGCCTCCTCCCAACATCCTCTCTCCTTGTCTTGGATTATTAAAATACATCAAAACAAACGCAGCTGTCACCAGTCGGGCGACACAAATCTAAATTACAAACTATGCCAGGAAGCACCGAACATGTGTTTTACACCCTGGTGTAGTCGCTTTTAAAGTCTGATGTCAACAAACACACACACATACACACACACACACACACACACACACACACACACACACACACACTGCACTTGACTGGTACATTTCTGCTAGTGTCTCATGGGGTGTTTCTTCTGGGAGGTGGTTGGGTGTGTGTGTGCAAGTATGCGGGAGAGGGGTGCAGTGCAAATCCATCTTTGTTCTGATAGCTCGCTCCCACAAGTCTGAAGTCAATCAATACCAATGCCGCCCCTCTCTTCTTCCCTCCGTCAACTCCTCCGTCTTCAGCCGGTGCCGTCCATCCGTCACTGTCGCAGGCGCGGGCCGGAGGGACGGAGGTGGTCGCGGCGGTCAGCTCGCGGCGAAGGCGCCACAGCTTGCCGCACAGCTTGGCAGAGCATGCGTGTGTGTGTGAACGTGGGCGCCCGCCATCGCACTCTGACAGTGTATGGTGTGTAGCAGCAGAGCACAGCATAGCAGAATGTTGGCAGAACTAAAGGTGTTCCAGTCTGTCAGAAACAGAGTTTGGACCTCAGAATGTGATCTTGTAAATGAATATTGATTGGACTGGTTCGGAACGTTACGTTTTACGAGGTTCACAGTGTTCTGATCGGAGGGAACGTTGTAAATACCACTTGAGACGTCTCAAAAGTCTCCAAACACACTTGCTACACCAAAATGTGTTATCCTCTGTGGACTGTGTGGTTGGAGACTGGGTGTGACATAACTGTGTCATTATTGTGCTGTCATGTCTTTAAGGGTGGGACAGCCAGTTGGAGGATGTCATGTTCCCACAAAACTTCTCTTAGCTGAGGCTCCTCTGGGCGTTGATTTTTTGACCAAGTTCCGATCAAGTGGGAGGGAGAAGTTACAGCACCAGCCAGTTTTGTTGTTGTTACTTCTTTAAATGCCAGAGTGACTTTTATTTTGTTGACCTTCTGCGGTGTTAAGAAATTGACATTAACGCCGCCGCATGGTCGCGGTGTCATCGCTCACATTGCACCTTCATTTAGAGAACAGTTTGTCTCGTCATTGACACACAAGACTAAGCGTCCTGTCCACTGTCACCTTAAAGGGCTGTTGATGATGTTTTTTCTCCAAAACATGTGTCGTGTGCATGCGTCTGTCAGTCTTCTGGATGGATGTTGATTTAGGAAAACATTTTTTTTTGTCTCTAATTGACATTTGATATACACATACAAGTTAGAGGATTTAAAAAAATCGGTGTTGCCTCTTCTGCTGTACCAGCAAATCTATTGTAAATAAGGTATTTGTTTACCCAAATATTAGATCATAGAGTCGATATGTGCTGTACGCCTACATTCTGCACGGTGGTACAATCTCTTTTGTTTGCCAGTTTGGGTCATGCTGATAAATCTTCCCGGCAGACAATCCTGGCGATCCTGTCAGCATCGACTGAGGCACGATTCAGATGCTGTAGATCATTTTGGCAGACTAATAGAAACATGAAGGCGCCCGATTGCACAGAAGGGTCCTCGGCAGCTGGGCAGGGTCTCGGGCTCCAAGCCTGGCTTCTAAAACCGCCCCATATGGTTTACCTCAGAGGTCAGGCTCAGGCTTTTGTTTATCAGCCAGATTTAGTCTGGGTGCTCTGCCTCTGGTTATGAGATAATTACTTTTCTCCCTTATGACAAGTCTATTGAATTTAGATTAGGCCAATAACCAACCCATGACACCACATGCCCTCAGCCTTGCATCTTGTCAATAGGCTGATAACATGCCCGGCCCCCCATCTCATTTTTCTTGGGTTGCGTGGAGCCGGCGTTCCTCCGCCGCCACGGCAGGCTGCCCACCGGCGAGCAGAGCCAAGATCGCGGCCAATGAGGCAGATCGGACGACATCTCATCAATACTGCAGAGCGATTGCTGGTGGAGTTGCGCTCTGGAGAAGTGGCGGAACGAGCGAGACGAACAGCTGGCATGTGTGTGTGCGTGTGCTCGTGCTTGTGTGTGTGTGTGTCTGTGTATCTTTGTGTGTGTATGTATGAATTCATTTCAAATGGACATTTTGCAGCGACGCTTCCCATAGACGTGAGGCTGGAGAGGATAGCTGCTCTAAATAGTGGGGAAAGTCGCACTGTTCTAAGACCGTTATCGTCCCCATTCCTTTGAAATTTTGCCATTACTTTTTCTTTTCTGAGGAATGAAAACAAGAGCGTATAACTACCACGCAGATAGAAAGAAATCGGACAACATTATTCTTCAAAGGTCGTCAGACAATATCAAGCCCTGTAAGGAGGCGAGTGCACGGGTGTGGTTTGCAAAGGCCGAACCCATGAAAGCAAAACTATGACTTATGCTGATTTCCTGCCCGTGTCAGTGCACAAAACTACCTCATCAAGGTCCTCAGAGGAATACACGCCCACACACACACACGCTTACACACAAGCGCAGGCAAATACTGGTAATTTGTCCCGACAGTCGTCATGGAGGTGCCGAGCATGACCTGCTCGCTGTCATACTACGGCAGTGTTTCCTGCCAGCGGAGAGATGTGCCATCCCTCCTCATACTTCAATGCCCTTCATTGTGCCGGGAAGAGGAGGCCCATTCTTACGCTCTGGCTCTCTCGTGCTCTTGTCTCTCCAGGGACGAGCCTTCAGGACGTGAGACTGCTCGGGGGTTTGGATGTCGCCGCTGACAGAGTGAGCGAATTCAAGCCGCGTCGGACCACCGACGCACATCTACGATCCCTCCGCCAACGCTGCTAATTAATGTCGGCGGGACGCTAAGAAGTGCGGGATTGTGACAGTATCCGACAGCTGCGGCACAAGAGGCGGTCGGGAGAGCGGGCGGGGCCGTGGACGGGCACAGGGTCGCTGGTGAGTATTCTATCCCTCCCTCTGTTATGAGGAAGCACGTGGCTGAGAGGAACTGCTGCCACCATTGTCGCGCTTTTCATATTCTCCCAGTCCAACACAAAATATATTGTGGCAGCAGTAACTGTGTTTTTGTGCAAACAATGGATCGTTAATCCCCAAGTGTCTCTCTTTTATTCTATTTTTCTTTTTTGCTCAAAGCAGCTAAATTTAAAACTTGGGGACACAATCGCGTCACGTGAGCTTCAAAGGACACTCTGAAAGGAAGAATGCAGATTACCTCGCTCCCACTATTTTTAATTCTCTGGCCAGCTCGTGGGCTGCCGTCTCCTCTCTGTTCTGACGTCCTCTGGCGAGCGTCCTGTCTACAGGAGCGTTGCATTTTCATGAGGAGCACAGTTGAGGAATTAGATAGAGGACAGAGGCGAAATGATCTGACAGATCCACTTACCTATCATGCCGCCGATCCCGGCGGGTTCCGATGTTCTTAGCGGTTGATATGTATGTGTACAGAGCACAGCAACGTGGCGAAGGGAGCAGACAGGGAGGCGTTAGGGATGCTCAAGATGCAGTGCTGCGCGTGACAGAGTGGGGAGATGATGCTAAGGTGTGGAAGCAGGGCAAAATGAGATGACAAGTGGGGAGGGAGGGAAAGCGAGGGGAAGGGGACGGGGTTGCGGTTGGGGTCGGAGGACGATGGGATGAGACGTCAATGTGCTTGTAGGCTCTATTGTCCTGGAGGAGTGAAAGAAAATATCACAATGTATCACTATTGCACCTCAGGGCAGAGAAATCCAATCTTTATATTCTTCTATTTCCTTATTCCCCCGCAAACAAACAGTGTGGAGGAGGACACCCCGGAAGGAAATATAGAACATATACTGCACATAGAATGTAGCCTTTAGTGCAGCGCAGCGAAAGCGTCCCGCAAGTAAATAGAGACACTGCAACCGCAACAAATATTACAGCTAAGAGCTGAGGTTGGGAAACCTACCACGGAAACTAAGGCAGAAAAAAGAATTGCCAGGTTGCTGAGATAAAGAAAAATGACCCCCATGATTTGGTTTCTATAACAATGCAGAGCCTGCACAAAAAAACTTGCTGAGATGCTTTTAGATTGTGATCCCAATCGATGCATCGACAGTTTCGGGCACATGTAGAGATTTCTGGGGATATTAGTTTGAGGGGTGAGCAGTGCAAAAATAAACAGAATCAAGTTGCAGATATAACAGCAACCTGATTAAAATTTTGAGATTCAAGTCTTCTGCGCTGCATATTTCATGGGCTGAGTCGTGTTATGAGGCGTTGCTGTCTCACATGTATTTTCCAATGATTGTTTAGACGCTACTCACGGTAACAATTCAACCATGTGTGGATGCATTCTCAGTATTCAGTGATTTGCTGAGTGTACATGACTAAGTGTTTAATTACATTCCTATTAGACATGGATGATGCCAGGCACATAAATGATTAAGTATGGATGGATTCATAATGACCAGATTGAAGTGTGTGTAACGGAGTCTTTTTGCTTTAATGTTGCAGACTTTATAATGAGGCGGGACTTTCAAAGTTAACAGGCACAAAAATGTTCTCTGAAATCGTCTTTTTCACCATTTTGCTCATTACTGTATTGGAGATTGTCAGTCATCTAAAAATGCCTAATGATGCGGTAATTGCTGCAGTGTTTTTTTTTTTTTTTGCTACTGCTTGTCACACTATCGCCCTGTTTTAGCTCCTCTGACGAGTCTGTTGTATGTTTCAAGAATTTATACAAGAATATACACCACAACGATTGATTTCTTGCTAACAAGTCTCAATCACGTGCGATGAGTGTGAGCTGAATAAGCCCCGATTTATGGACATGACGGCGTCTCTTCGTGGATTTATATCTCCACATAGTCAGGGTGTGAGGAGATGATGGTATAAAGAGCCAGGATGAAACATGCTCCCTCCCTCACGAGCAGACACACAGACGCAAGGGTACAATATATGCAGATGAGACCTGTCTCCTCCCTCCGGCTGTCTCTATAGAGCTGTCACGCTTGCTGTGTCGGAGAGCTCCGGGAAGCCGGGGCTGACTTGAATTAAACCGAGAGGATGTCCTTTACAGAGCTCCGCAGGGCCCGCAAAGGCCCGGGGAGACGGAGGGAGAGTGTGAGGGAAGGGAGAGAGAGAAAGAGAGAGAGAGAGAGAGAGAGAGAGAGAGAGAGAGAGAGAGAGAGAGAGAGATGGCTTAGATGAGGCAGTGAGGAGGCGGACGTTAATAAAAAGACAGAAATTGTCTTAGGGAGAGGATGGTGAGATAAGGCGGCGGGCACAAACACAGAGACGGGCAGGAGAAAATTGTGTGGGTGCGTTGCTGGGAGAAGAGGAGTACGAAGGTAAAAAAAAAAAAAGCCTGGTCGTAAAAATGAAAATGTGCCAAGTATTCTCCGAGCTCCATAAACAAACAAAAATACCAAATACACTGCACCCTTCCCACTTTTTGGTTTCCTGTGTGAAATTGTTTCCTGGTAACTCAGTTTTCAGCTTATTACGAGTGTGAAGTTGCGACAAATAAAATCAACAGAGAGTGAAAAGAAAGTTTCGTACTAGCATACGTTTCAAAATACGGACAAACTTCAGCACTGGATGAGCAGGAGAATCTCAGTAGAATCTCTCAAATCAACTCGGATCCTCCTCTATTGTTTCTTCCTATACAAATAAAATAAAAACACTTTTTTTCAGACATTGTGATTGCAGTTGTCTGGAATCAGATGGCTGATGGTTTGATTTACAAAGGCAGAGAATGGCAAATGCAAAAAGGCAGTGTTCACATTTCCATGCGGTACTAGTGCGGTTTATCAAAATATCTCAGTTTTTTATCAAAAGAATAAAAAATGGGACAAAGGTTAAGTGGTCCTTGAGCTTAATCCTGTGCCTGCCTTTGCAGCAGGACACTTGCTGCAAGTGAGTCGTCACACTTTCTTGGTTAGTCGCTCTCCCGATTGGTTGTCCTGCCATCAAACATCCCCACTAGATGGTAGGGGGGCGAAGATGCAGCCTGTGTGTGTGTGTGTGTGTGTGTGTGTGTGTGTGTGACGGGGGAATGCGACTCCAGCAGTGCCAGCAGCTCCTCTGGAGGCAGTGATTCATCCATTATAGATATCCAGCGGGAAGCAGGCCTTAGCTCCTCCGGTGCTTTTAGGACCTGCTGGGGGCCGGAGGGGATAGGGAACTTGGATTCGGAGGTGTTTTGGTGCAGGAATGCAGCCAGAAGAACTCATCGTCTGCCGATCGTTGTGATTTACCGCAAGAGCAGAATCGTGTGCATCCTCGTCGTGCGCAAAACCGAGGTTTTCAGGGGCAGAGTGAGTTTGTGTCACGTTCACCTCAGCTCATAAGATTTGCTTGTCTGAAATGTCGTCACTGCTCCTCAACTCACTCTTTGGCCAGTTGTTTTCCCTGTCAAGCTGCCCAGTCATTTTTCTCACAAAATGATGGAATTCGGTGCACGAAGACCATTATTGTGCCACGTTTTGATCGCTTTACACACAGCGGAAATGAGCACTTCAAAGGTGTTTGTGTGATGGTTTTAGGGCAGCACTTAAACACATCGATATTCACAAAGTTTTCCCACCCGCACTACAATTATGTTGCTGCCTTTGGCAGTTATTAAAACCAAGGAAATGCACAAATACTGACCTTAAAATGTTTCTCCTCCTTATGTGTTTCCATGCAGTGCAATTGCCTCTTTAACCGACCAGGTAGTCTATGTGCAAAGACAAAGTCAAACCTTTGATCATTTTGTTGTTCAGTCACTCTCTAATTACATTTGCCACTGTGGTTATATTTGCATTTTGATGTTGTTTGTCTTGTTTGTTTGGACTAGTGGTACTCAGAAAGAGCTAATGAGCCAATACTACTGAATCTTGCTGTGGTGGCCCCGTGACAAATGCATTTAACCCTCAGCTAATTTATATAAAGCATAGGAAATAATCTATTAAAATTGTGTGTTAGGCTGCTTCTTTTTATTTATTTTTTGTTAATAATAACAACCACCAAAAGCGTGATGGATGAAAATTAAATCTTGCACAGAGGTGAAGCAGTAATATTCACAAACGGCAAACTGGGACATGTTGTATTACACAAATGCTTTGCCAACATCTTGATTGGGTTGTTCAGAGTATTGCTGTTTGTCACCACACTTTATAAGGCCCTAGAAACATGATGGTTGTCGTGGTGTTTTAAGGCGATAGGGAGCCAAAATATAAATGACGCAACTGGCGGCAATTCCATTGTTAACACAAGAAATAGCCCCTAATGTTTCCCCCTTGAACGCTGAATTATTCAGCGCAGAGCAACCTGGATTTGCAAGAGAAGATCATAGTAGCTGGCAGGGACGCAGTGCTCCGCATGCATGCAGACACAACATTAACACTTGGCAGAGGATTAGCGATTGCCACACACAAAAAAAAAGGTCAAAATAAATAAATAAGATGTAAAAAGTACAGTCTACGTCTCATTGTGCTGCATTACAACACTTCCTCTTACTCAGAAACCAGGGCAAACCAACATGACCTGGATACGTACCTCCGTCTGCCAGGCACTGCAGGATTTATCCAGCAGCCGCTGGCCTGCACCCCTGCATGGTACCTGCACAACATGAGCTCCTCTGCAAGATGAGATAACTCAGGCTGCACTGAGGCTCAAGCAGGTCCTTGGAATTGTGGAGGTTTTTTGTCTGTCTTTGTCTGATGAAATGTGCACGTTCAGACACGGACCAATGCACAAACACACACACACACACAAATAGATCCTGCTGGGTCGTCAGTGGCTCAAATAGCTGCATAGACCATGAGGTGACATCATTGTGCAGGTGGTGTGTGTGTGTGTCATGATATGGACTCAAGACAGCTGAACTAGTCAGCATCAGATAACCAGACAACACACTGAGCTAAAGCACAAACCTTCTCTTGATGGCCACGCAGACCCAGGGAGGCATATCTGGAACGTACCCATTAGCATCCAATTTCAAAGGTGATGGTTACTGCTATATTTTGGAGTTGAACATTTGGCGACAGCAAGGATGTTAAGAGTGGCATTACGGAGCTGTTGTTTGTGTGACACAGCTTCGCTCTATTTCAGTTCAGATAAGACAAAAATGTAGTTCTAGTGTCTGAGCTTTTGGCTACTTTTGATTAGAGGTCTGCTGGAGAAAAGTTGCTAGTGATTAGTTAGCAAGGCTGCAGGAGATGCGATGCATCAGCCAGTTGTGAGCGCTGGATGAGATGATGACGCAGCCGCCTGCATCTTTGTAGCAACATCGAGCAGCCATTTGAATCATGCATACAAGATGAGTTTGAATCCCTCTGTGAACTTGTTTTTTTCAGCCGCGTTTGTTGCCAGCATGTTTAAGGGGGCCGATTTTGTACAGTGCCAGTGGGAGAAAACATGACAAGGTGTCGCACATAAACTCAGTTGTAGTTACTGGCAGAGCTGCTTTTGTAGATGCAGTCATCACACTGTCTAATAAAGGGAGTGTGCAAGATACAATGGTATAAATCTTATGGCTTTGCTTGGTTTAAATTGTACGTGTATTTAGATCGACGTATACATACTGTAGATAAACTGTATGTATATGGCAGTGATGTGCTGTCAGGAGAGGCAGCAGAGGCCGTGCCTCACCTGTCACCATGGAAAGAAAAAAGCTCTCCTTGAGTTGTTGTTTCTGCTGTAGCAATATAAAAATCAATCGGTTCACCTGCATTGGGCAACCAAGGTCTAATCAAACGTGAGTTAGTGAATGTCCTTGGTGATGCTCCACAAAAGGTTATTTTGTGATGCCTTGTCACTGGAGAGACAAATGGTCATCCCTCTGTTCACTGGCTTTGTCGAATATAGAAGACAAATGGAGCAAGAGGAAGGCAAAGAAAATATGTCCTCCTCATCAAAATCAGATTACATAGTCTGTTAGACTTGTTGAAGAGATGGAGGGATGCCCTTTGTTGTGTCACAAAGATTCCTCAGCGCAGATTCCTCCTTGACAGTTTGTGTCAATTTGGGTCGTGCTCATAGTCATTATTATGTAATCAGATGCAAGCGAAATCATTGTGCCACGCTAATGACCTTCACACTCACTTAGCGCTTGTGTTCCATCCAACCGAGAAGGAACCAGCATGTCACATCATAGGTCAAAGGGGCAGCGGTGCCCGTTTGACACGTCACTGAAAAGATGCATCAGGCTAATGATGTTGCCTCCGCTGTGCATAAAGTCGTCCGTTCATTATGGATTGCTGACACATTGGCGTTTGAATTTCGGTGTGGCAGGAGGTATTGTTATGTGTCACAGCAATCTGTCGCTACCTATGGGTAGAATTAGGACGGTATTACTGCCACATATGCAGCGGCTTACTGAAAGGGAGATCTCAAGAATCTTCGTCGTTTGCTTTGATTTTAACCTTAAAGATTCATCAGCTCTGAGCACAGAACGTAAACGGACTGATTCTCTGCGTGGGGGTTATCAGGTAGCATGGCGCACAACAACGCTGCGATTGAACGTTGAGCTGCTAACAGCCGATTTTGACTTGGCGCCAGCCAAAGCCCCTCCATGCTCTAACTTTGTTATTGTCTCTTTCCCGGTGGAATTTACAGCTGGATGGACTAATTGGAACCATTTCCACATGTAATGTGGCACCCCCAGGGGGGCTCATTACAGATAGTGGACCAACTCGATTCAGCCAATTCTTTCCCTCTGCTCCTTGCCCCCGCCACCCCAGCAATTCCCCCCTCCACCTGGCAGGG